>APFE030207161.1:19965-56568 GCA_000404065.3 Pinus taeda | reverse complement strand
TTCCATTAATGAAATGAAGTATTATTTCCGCTGCATCTCTTTATTTATGGTTATCGCATCTCTGTATCTATGGTTATCTCTGTAATCTATTGCGTTCCTGTTTAAATCCGGATCAGTGGTATCGGAGCGGTCTGCTTTTTCTTTGTTTTTCTTTGCATGTCCCCAACGAGGTCGGGATATAAGGAGTTAGGGCTTGAACTGGTCGAACCTTTGCAAGACCAGCCTCTCAAATCCTGACGGCCTCCCATGGAAGATGAAAAGAAAGATGAGGGGGTAGGAGATCCTATCAAAATCTTGCTCGAAGAAGCCCTCGAGCAGCAAAGGAACGTAATGATGGATAACTTTGTGCAGATCCTTCAGCAGCTACCCAAAGGTGACACATCGGCTTCTAACAGCTACTCTGGAAACACCACATCGTTTAAGGTACAATCTAATTTTGAAATCCCCATATTCGAGGGTAAGATAGACATAGATGTCGTTGATAAATGGTTAAAATGCGTATTTTTTTTGTTCATGAATTTTCGAGTTGGGAAAAGATTGTTTCCGATCTTCTCAAAGTAGCCCCCCACGTCAAGGACTAGTGGAAAACCTACTACGAGCAGAAGGATGAAAGTACAGTCTCACTATTTTTAGCCACACTAACTTGGAATTCATTTCGAGATGCCATCAAGGAACAGTACTACCCTATCAAAAGCTATGAGGACAAATACATAAAGTGGACCACATTGCGGCAGGGACGAGACCAAGATGTGTTGGAGTTCACAAACATTTTTCATACCCTTTCCACATAGTTGGGTATCAAAGATTCTAAGCTACATCTAGTATTCAAATATCGTAGCTGCCTACACAGATACATCCAGGAAGAGATGGATTTCTTGAACATCTCCTCGCTCGGCACGACGTACCGATACATTGTCAAAATCAAGCAAAAGTTCAAATAGAAGAAGCAAGACTTTGGTTCTGCAAATCCGAAGACCAAAGGACAAAGCCAAGGCGGGGTGACCCAAGCCAACCCATCAAAGCCACAAGAAAATAAAAACACCCTGAAGTTTAAGAAGGACACTCGAAAGTGGTGTGATTTCCACAAGAGTCCCACTCATAATACAAGTGAGTGTTAGACCAAGTAGTCGTTGGTGACTGAGTTGAAGGCTTCAGAATCAGATGCATGTTCCAACCTTGAGACAGAACCTGACAAGGGGAATGGCAAAGGGAAGAAGATCATTGATGTGGAGCCCAGCATCACTATTGCCACCACCAAGATCCAAAAGAATGACCCAATGCCCCAGAGGAGGGGAAGCGTCTTTTCCACTCACAGATGTAGGTGAAGGGTTCGTCACTGCAATTCATTGTTGACAATGGCAGCCAAAAGAACCTCGTTTCAGCAGAGGTTATGAAGCAGTTGGGCTTACCGACTACACCACACTTGCAGGCGTACAGTATCTAGTGGCTTCATGAAGGAAAAGAGCTCAAATTTCACTAGTAGTGTCACCTTCCCTACAGCATCAAGCCCTTCACAGATGAGGTATTGGATGATGTTACACCTTGGATGTTTATGATGTAATATTAGGCCAGTCATACTTGTGGAGGTGACATGCTGTGTATAAGTCAAGGCATCGTGTTGTCATTATTTCTTTGTCTGATTCATTATACAGGATACCGGAGGTAGCCCCACCTACAACCACCTCTTTGATCACTGTCAAGAAAGGCAGCAAGCTCATCTCCCAGACTAGGAAATTCATTTTCTGTCTGGTTCGCTCCCAAAGTAAGGAGAAGATCGTCTCCACATCCATGACCACCGTGAAGGGTTCCTTCACACAACAGCAGCAGCAAAGGGATACGGTCATGACAGAACATAGGAACAACTTCTCCTCACCCACAGGGGTACCACACAAGCTTCAGGTGGGGAACAAGGTCTGGTTGCATCTGCAAAAAGAACGCCTTACAAGAGCCCATCAGAAGCTCTGACCATGCTAACATGGTCCTTACACCATTACCAAGGCTGTGGGAAATAATGATTTAGAGCAAAAAATTCCTCCATTCCTTTGCCTGCACCAAGTGTTCAATGTGTACCGCCCTCAACCATGCTTCCCACCATTATTGGACACATCCGAGATTGCAGAATAGTGCACCAGGGACCAAGTTCAGTAGATGGAGGAACTTAACGCAATGGGGACCATTGCTTCCTAAGGGGGCAGGAATGATCCAGGTGGATTTTGGTGGCCACCCACCTATCCCACTTGGACCCCACAACTGTCTCTTTCAGTTTTTATGTTTCTGTAATTGTAGCACAATTTACTATTTTTAGCAGTTTTTCGGGTCATGAACTTTCGGAACTGTTTTGAGGCCCTAAACGATGTTTTTTGGGAAATCTGGGAGCAACATGGATCCATAGACCGATGTTGCTGTTCCCAAATTTGTAGTGCTTGGACATATCTTTCTAACGAGCTATTGTATGCGTCAAACGAAGATGGGGTGCCAAAGTTACGACCCCGGGAAGTTGATGTACCAACTTACCCAAAACGGGGCCCACAATTTGGCGTTTTATTTTCTAGGGTTAGGTTTTGGGATGTTAAGAGTTTTCCATTGTTTCTTAACAATAAATAGGCTTTCAAGCCTCATTTTAACATAGTTCAGAGGCAGGTAGCTGCCACATCTCTTCTTAGAGATAAACTACCATCGCCTTAGCTAGTTTATTTCCGTTTCTGTTTGTAATCATATTTCAGTATTTTACATTAATGAAATGAAGTATTATTTCCATTGCATCTCTGTGTTTATGGTTATCTCTATAATTTTTTGTGTTCCTGTTTAAATCTGGATCAATGTTGGTAGAAATGGAATGGGAAAAGAAGGTTATCAAGAAGAATATAAAGGCAAAAAAGGATAGGTAGAACAATCATGAAAATTAGCATAAGGCATTTAAGGATTTTCAAGTCGAAGAGCAAGTGTACTTGCATATGAAGCATAAGAAGAGCTCGCTGAGGATTGGGTCATGTGCTAAGTTGGCACCTCAATATTGTGGACCTTTCGAGATACTTGAGAGGATTGGACCAGCGGCCTAAAGACTTGCATTGTCATCGACAATGAATGTCCATGATGTTTTCCATGTTTCATTTCTTAAAATACACGTGAAGGATGTTAATCATGTGATTGACTCGTTTGTATTGTAGGTGGAGCTAGAAGGATAATTCCAGTCGAAACCTCAATGCATATTGTAGTGGAAACAAATCATGCTTTGGAACCAAGTAGTTGAGCAACTTAAAGCGCAATGGAAGCACTTTGGGCCCGATGAAGCTACATGGGAGATGGATGATCATATGTGGGATTTGTATCCTTAATTGTCTGTCGGTTGAGGCAAAGGATTTTTTGTGTATGTACATATTTATGTATGGTTGTTATTATAAATAACACAATTAGTTGTGTTATTAAGCTCCAATAAGCGATATGGTTGTCATATTGTCATGTTTTTCATATTCATTTTATTTTTTAGTTGGTTGTTCATTGTAAATACTGCATCGAGATAGGTTATAAAGCTCCATGGGTAGTATGTTTTAGTTTTCAGTGGTCTTGCTAGCCATAAGTGTCATAGAACACCAAGGATGGTGTTCCCCCAAGGGGGATGGTTTTGTAACAACCCTGAGTTAAAAGTTCATGTAATAAAGTTAATAAATGGAAAATAATACCAAGGTCATGGGACATATATTCCAAGATGAATGTTGGGAAAAACATCCTAGTAGGTGTTCATTTCAGTTTATTATGGCTAAGGAAATTGGAAAAGGAATTGACAAAGGCAAAGAGACATTAATTGGCATTTTATTTATGAAAATAAATGAAAATAGTAGAAAAGGGAGATGAAAGGTCATAGGTTTGCATGAGAGGGAAATTGAAGGAAAAATAAAGGAAATTGAAGAAAATAGAGGCCTCAATGATAAAATATCTTTTGAGGATCAGTTCACAGCTTTTGTTGGTTTAGCTTTTTGTCATTTTGGCTTTAGAATTAGTTTCATAGAGAGAAGAGCACCAAGAGGAGCAAGTGATAAAGAAAGGAAAGGAAGGCAAAGAAAGTATAATGGAAGCAAAGGAAAAAAAGGAAGGTTGGATCAAGCAACATTAACAGGAAGACTTACAGGTAACAGGTTGCATGTGTGATTTCCTAGCTATTTTATGAATGCATGGTACATTCATTTGTATATTTTTTTCTCTTGTTTTCATTGGCATGGGTTTTTTTGGGTGTGACATTGATTTCGTCCTTGCCTTTCATTTCCAGATAGCCATGGTTTGATGGGGTTCTTTTATTTGGTTGAGCTTTGGATTGCCGGAAGGTTTGAGAACTGGGTGACGTGGTCTCAAGAAAATTCCCAATGGTTGGGGGCGGAGGTGGTTTAATATCCTAGAAGCCTTCGGTAGGTGGGTGGAGAAAGGAAAATTTCTCAAGTATTGCTGAAGAACTCTGAGTCATCCAAGATTTTTTTGGGAATTTTGATCTCTTGACCGATTTTGGTGGGATCACGGTAGCCTAAGGGTGGAGGTGGTTTAATCTCCAGGAAGCCCTAGTATTCTATGTTTTGGTTTGCTTATGTGATCTCTTGATTAGTTTTGGCGAGATCGCAGGTGCATGAGGGTGGAGGTGGTTTAATCTCTAGAAAGCCTTGGTTGTTTATGCCGTGAGTCCCACATTCATGCTTGGAATATGGCACGAGGGTGATTGTCTCAAAGAAATATTTTGTTCTGCTCAATCTATGGTCGGGTGGTACGTGGAAGTCCCTAACTTGGTTGGATTTTTCATATGTTAATAAGAGTTATTTTCTTATTGTATTTCATGAGTAGTTGTACTTGATATTATGTGGCTTTGATGGTTGTTCTATCATGGTTATTTTTTTGGCTATATGATGGTTATAAGCATGGTTCCATAATAGGTTTTAGCTATGGCTCTTGATATGTTTTAATCAGTTAATGAATGGTTGATAAATTCATTAGATAACACATGTTGTTGCAGCTGTTATGAGAGGGCATTAGACCTTCTTGGTGATTCTCAGATAAGTTTTAGATGCCTATGTTCAGATATGCATTCATGACCTATAGATTACATGTTCACCATATGTTTGACGAAGTGAATGTCATGGTTAGGCCTATCTAGGTCAAGTCCTTGATCAAGTTTTGTATGAATGACTTTTTCTTGATGTTATTTATCATTCTGGAAAGTCTCATTGAGTTCTGGGAAGTGGTCTGGAGGATATCTTGAAATGGTGGCTCAAAATTCAGGACCATACCCTTTGAATTGGAATTTTTGGGCTATAAATGAATCCTTACATGCTTACGCATGTGGCTGGAGGCCTATAATCACATGGACGCCTTGTCATGCATGCAGTTATGGGCCTAGGTCACTAAAACAATAATCCAACTCAGGGTTTGGGCACTCAGAGTGGTTTTTTAGCTCCTGGGTGTCCAATAGCTCCAATGGAAGGTCAATAAAGTTCTAGTTTGTCGACTCCACTTCCTTAATTATACTTAGGAGTTTGGGTCATGTCATAGTAGCCCTCAACTCATGTTTACCGCGACAAGTCATTTAAAGTGGGTGGGAGAGGTGGTTACACAAACTCATTACAACAATATTTATAGGGTATTATAGCTCATCATGTCACTAGTTGGGATTTGAATCGAGATCACAAGGCTCTAAGCCAATACAACAATATTCATAAGCACAAAGCTATTACATGCAAGGCATTATAACTCATCATGTCACTAACTGGGATTTGATCCTAGGCAGGGAATATAATAGTCATTCCTCCCAACCACCCAAGATAACTCCAATTGACCTATAAAGGTCTACTTACTCTAAACCCCCTTCGAATTTGAACTTGTGACCTTTTTAAGAGAAAATACATATTCTAAACCATTAAACTCACTCAAGCATACACTTATAACAATCCATTTGATAAGTAAAATTGATATATAATATTATAATTTTTTATTACAAAGTTCTCTCAAATTTATAATTTTACCTATCATTTTGATTGTGAGGCCTTTTTTTTTATAAAAAGACTTCAAAAGTAAAATAATGTGAAATCAAAATTAATTACTATTTTTAAACTAGTTTTTGAACCAAAATAATTTAAAGCAAATATATTACACTTTTTTAAATTAAGATATTATTAATTTGTAAAAGATAAATTTATATAGAAAATTTAAAGATATTAGTTAGCACTTGGAAACCAAAGTAACAAGAGTGGAATACGTTTTTAATCAAAATTGTTTGGCAAACTTTTAATCTTCATAGTGGGATTGGATTGCTATTCAAGCATTTGACATAGCCTTGCACAAAAATAAAGGGAATTAAAAAAAATATAAAAATAGATAAAAAAATAAAAACAAAACATAAATTAAAAATTAATTAATTAAAAACAAACAAATTAAAAATAAAAAATCATAAAAAAAATAAGAACAACAAAATAAAAATAAATAATTCAAACTTTAAAAATATAAAAACAAAAATTTAAAAACTAAACCAGATTAAAAATATTTTTTTTTGGAAAAACAAATTAAAAATCAAAATAATCCAAAATAATATAACACATCTCTCTTCTTTCTCTCTCTCTCTCTCTCTCTCTCTCTCTCTCTCTCTTCTCTCTCTCTTCTCTATATTATATATAATATATTATATATATATTATATATTTATAAACAACTCTTTTTTTCTTCCTCCTTAGCTCGTTAAAATGAACAATTCTTTTTTCAAAAAAATTTGAGGATAGAAATTCAAAAGTTTTTTTGTTTTATTTTTTTTTTTTTTCATTTTTAATTATAGTGAATATTTTTATTTTTAAATATTGAGTTTGAAAAAAAAATTTCGAAATCTTTTTTTGGCTTTGAAAAAGCTCGTTTAGTTTTTTTTTATTCTCTTTAAATTTTCCATGAAAATTAAATTAAATGAGAAATAATCAATCATATATATTAAATCTTTATATATACCCAAAAAAACATATGAAAGTAAAGAATAATATATATATATATAAACTAAAAACATAAGCATAGAATAAATTTAAACTATTATGCCAATGGTAGCATTGGGTGGAGGGGTTGATTTATCATTAATAAAAGTCTTGGAACAAAATTGGTATGTATAATGGCATTGATGTAGTTAAGCAAATGTTAGGGGTACAATTTTGTCCTTCTCCTCATCATATTACAAGTATCTTCATATATCACTACAAGTCCATTATTTTCTAGTATTTAGTATCCCACTCCCAAGCTCCCTATAAAAATGACCCAGCTCCCCAATTTGACATCAATGACCCATCATGGATTACACCACATTCCCCTTGAATTTCATTTATTCCCAAAAAACATTAGTCAATTACTTAAGGTGATTCTACACCCATGTGGAGAAAATACTAACATGCAAATTCAGAATTTCATTTATTCCCAAAAAACATTAGCCAATTACCTAGGGTGATTGTACACCCATATGGAGAAAGCACTAGCTTGCACACCCAAAAAGCTCACTAAACCATCAAGTCTTAAAGCCTGATGCATAAAAATACTACATGGATTTACCTCATTCATAAAGATTAGACAAAGAAAAAAGAACACAAATAGCCAAAAAGAAAATAAAAAAAAAATTAATAACCATCCATATATAACCAATAAATTTTAAAACAAAACTCAAAAAAATAAAAAATAAAAACAAAACAAAAAACAATTAAAACTCCTATCCTAATATATCCTAATAATTTCACATACCTAAGGAGTAACTTTTAGAATGAAAACTTCACAAAACCTCTCATAACCAAACCTCTCATAACCAATGGTCAATAATCACATGCCTCCCACCTTATCCTATAAAATCTAGGTTTGACGAACAAATATCCTCCCAACCATTCCACTGATGATTATTAACAAAAAGTAATATGGAAACCTCGGCTAATACTAGCATAGCCCAACAATGTGTTCTGTACATTGCGACTTTCATTAATGAAACATATACGACCCACATCAAACTATAAGCCTAACAATGCATGTCAGCATGCATGTGTGGACTAAGCATCCTTTAAACACTCAAGCTTACATGGTAATTTCAGTGTATAATAATATGGACACTATGTAAAAATCTACAGGTAAAATCTTAGAAGAAAGTACCTGAGCAACTGTGAAGATAATTACGAGATTAAAAAATAAAAAGTGAAAGAAAAGCTTCATAAAATACCAAGTAGCAGTAAACCTTTCCATCATGTGTAAATCTTACAACAGTGTGTAATGCCATGTCACTGTTTTGTGTGATTATGTTGAGAAATAGTAACATTATTTGCCTAATAACTTTAGGCATGAAGATCCCTTGTTGTGATTGTTTGCACTGCTTTTTCAAACTCGTGCAAGATAGGTAGATCAGTGCCTCTGCCCACCATAAAATACACCCACTTAAAAAAGAAACGAAACATGTTAAGAAATTCCAATGTAAATCCACTCAGATTGCAATAAACGAGAAGGGAAAATGTCTTGTAACGTGACAAAATTTAACCTGAATCCTCCATTAAATTGTTCGGCCCTGCAAAGCTATGGAAGCCCATATAAAACATCGTACAGAATGCTCAGAATGAGAAATTGAGCTGTGTGCAGGTTGTAGATCGTTCGTCCAATACGCTGAAAATAATAATTTTGTGAATTCCATGGAAGCAATGGTTTAATTTCATTGCCATTTCTGGTTATACCTCGTTGTAACTGGTTGATAATGGAGAGAATAATAGGTTAAGTTAAAAAATATATTGAAGGAAAATATGTTACCAAATAAATTCATCTCTATTTACATTAACATGTCATGAAATACTATTTAAACTATAAGATTCAAAGTTATCGGATGAATCAAAGCAACTAAAAAACATTAAAAATATATAGATTGACAAACAAATTCATCATAGTAAACATGGTAAGTAATTTTTATTTAGATCCGTTTTATAATAAAATTGAAAACCAAATTTCAATAAAGATTCAAAATCTATACTAAATTTTCAATGTGATTTTTCCAAAAAATGTTTACTTAAATCATGAATCACGGAAACCCTCAATCTAAAATATACCAAAAGTTAAAATAACATATTCAAAACAAGATTTAAATTTTTTATAAAATGAAATATACAACCAATTAAAAAGAAAAGAAATATTTAAAATCCTTACCCCTCATACCTTCTCTAGTTGCTGCCTCAAATCTAATACCAAATCCATGGTGAATACATTCATGCTGAGCTATGTGAAAAAAAGGATGGTACTCTGCCAAGATGATTTGCTGACAAAACAAATGAATCACAACAGGGATTCATCCAGTTGCAATGTCACATTATGTTGGCAAATCATCCTTGGCTAAGCATCATGTCTCACTTGTTTATGGAATTCAAAAGTTGACGGCAACAACACTCTGCTTTGAGGCAGCCTCATTTGGCACATTTTCACTAGTCTTGGGAGATTTGACTTTTGACAATGAAAATGAACTCCAAATTGAAAAATTCCAGTTTCATTGGAAAGTAAACTCAAATATATGACTCAAATATGTTTACAACGAGCTATCTTGCACCCGATTTTGACACCGCGAAAGCTCCAAAAACCTCCTGAAAAATGCACTATGTAGCTAGGTGCGCACTACGCATCAGGGTGGGCGCTACGCGTCAGGGGCGCGCTACGCGTCAGGGGCGCGCTACGCATCAAAGCGATTTTCTCAGTGTAATTTTGTTCACTCGGAATGGTAGAGATGATGCCTGTGATTTAATTTATAGGTATTATGTGAAAAAGTTTCAGGTGGATTTTGTTTGTTTGACTAGGTTCGTTGGGATTTTGCTACTTTGACTGAGTTAGTTGGGATTTATATTTTTTATTATTATTAAATTGATTTTAATTAAATTAATTTTATTGAAAATATAATTTATTTTTAAGTAATAGAATTGTTGTTTTCAAAGAAAAATGAATTTATACTATGAAATATAGTTATTGTGATTTCTATTTCTTGGAATTATAGGATGTTTAAATTTTAGAGAAGTCAACTTTGTTAAAAACGAGTTTAACTACGGTATGATTTTATATGGAAAATAATGGCTTAAGTAAATTTATATGATTGGTTTTCCAAAAATAGTTTATACTAAAAAAAAATGTAGTCTAAACAAATTACTATTCTTTAGGGGAAAATGGTTTTTTGGCAATAGTTTGATGAAATCTTGCAGAAATTTTGGAAACTGAGGTTACAATTGTCTTGTTTCAAAAATTTTAGGTGTTTTAGGTTTTTTTTAGAATAGGTTATAGTTGTCATGTTTCAAAAATTTTAGATGTATTGGGTTTTTTTAGAATACTAAATCCATTTCCACCATTAAAAAATATTCAAACGTTCTCAAGTTGAAAACAACTAAAAAAAATAAAAAAAAAAAATAATATCAAAAACTTATTACCATAATATTTAATATTGCGTTTAATATTTATAATTTCTTTCTTTTGAATAATTAAAAAACTCATTTCACAAATTAAAATTATATTATTTTATTTATGAATAAAACTTTAACCATTCAAACTAATTAACCACACAATATTTTATTAATTTATTATTTCTAAAACTTTTTTCAAAATGATTTCTTATAAGAAAAAACAAATAATAAATTACTTAATTAGAATAACCAGATATATATATGTAGAAATATCACCTATTTGATATTATAATTTTTATTCCAAACCCAAAAATAAAATCATTCATTGCAATTATTTTATTTTTATTTTATAAATAAATTTTCATTTGAAAAATTAATTATATAATAATATAAAAAATTTCCCAAATTACATATTATATATTTTTTAATAAATTTATATTTTATTAATTAAATTTTAACATTGGAACCAAATTTTTTTACCTTCAATATTTTTTTAATTAAATTTATATTTTATTAGATAAACTTTAACACGTTCCAACCAAATCTATAAGATACAATTTTTTTTGAAATTTGTTATTTCCAACCCCTTTTCAAAATGACTTAGTAAACCAGTAATTAAAAATAGCATCGTTCAAAATCTTACTAGATGCAAAGTTTGATTATGTATTTTGTAAATATTTAGAAATTTCACGAACGTGAGCAAGTTCCAAGTTTTTAGTTTTACTAATGAAATTTGTAGTATCTTGGAATTCTGGTTTGAGAACTAATTTCTTGGTTTGGTTGTTATTTATGTAATTATGATTATCTATGAGTAGAATTTTTTTGTGTTATTTAAAAAAAAAGACATGAATGAGGTTAAACAATTCACATGGTTCTTGTAATTAACATTTTATATATTTTTGAAATTTACAATTGAGATAAAGATGACGCGTATGTCTAATTCTAGAATATTGAAGAAATACCTAAGTAATTACACGTCATATGTATAGAGGTAGTTTATTGTATTAATAATTTTCTTGGATGCCACATGTAAGTTTGGAATATTCTGGAAATTCACAATGAAGATAAAGATCTCTGATATGTATAGAGGTAGTTTTTTTTAAGAATGTCTTTGGCATTAATCACATCATTATTGTTTGGTCTACGTTTCTAACCATCTAATTGGTTCATCTGCATGACAAACATTAGATGGTTTGAAATATCGACCAAACAATAATGATGTAATCAATCCTAAAGACATTTTCAAAAATAATATGGACCACAAAATTCTAAAATCAAAGATTAATAATTTTCTTGGCACAAAAAGGAGTGAATGGTGATGGATTATATTAGTTGCTTTGAAATGTCTATTTTATTAGCTCAAATATTAATAAATGGTTTAATTTAATTATTTAATGCTTTGGTTTTTTAGTTAGAATGAGGTGATAAATTTTTTGGTAAGATTGTGATTTTTTGTTATTTAGAATGGATTTTTGCATAAATGGATTCAAAATCATAAAAAACTGTAGAGCTATGCAAATTTCATAGCTTAAACTTGTGATGCTAACAAATCCATAGTGGATTTTAGGCAAAATTGATGGGAGAAAATGTTGTGATAAGAGCCAAGTTTTTTTTTTTTGGAAATTTAATAGTAGGCCTAATAATTATATCAATTGAACCTGCAATTTTTAAGTAGGGAAAAACTCAAATTTTTAAAAGTTAATATTTTATTTTATACTATTTATTTTTCATCTTTTTTCTTGGGAGTTGAAATGTACAATTTTTAATGAAATTATAGAATTTTGTTATTTAAAATGTGTCTTTGGATACATAGATGAGCTCAAAACTTTGAAAATTCCAAAGAATATAGAACTTAGATTATACGTCTTACATAACTTAAAGAAAATGGCGAGGAGGAGGCAATTTGAAAAGGGTTAGGTCCTGCTGCAGTGGATGGCGACACGAGGACTCCCTACTCATCCCACCTACCTGCTAGTTGTTGCCACCTGCTCCCTTCTCCAGCTGCATCACCCGCGACAGTTTCCTGGCATCCATTTATCGCTAATTGCTCCATAACAGTGTTTTTACCACCTCCTTCCCATTTCACTGTGTATCCACCCAATTTCTGATACCCTACCTGCGGCGACGGTTACGATGGTCCTGGAGGCAGCTGGCAGAGGGCACATTTGAACGGGTATGGAACTTGACCTAGTAGACTACTCGGAAAATCCGTTGGAGAATGTCAATATCTGGCAAACTCCTTGCTCCACCGCGGACGACATCCTGCCTTTCTGTTGCGACTTGTTGGCTACCATTGAGGGCCTTCCTTCCATTTTTGGACCTTCCTGCTCCAGTGTCACTTTCTCAGAGCCTCCACTGATTTGGCCATTTCCTCCCTCACTGCCACAGTCTCTTTCGCCTTCCATTTTCATCACTGCCTACCTACATTAAAACCCTCAAGTGGCTAGCACTCAAACCCCCCTCTCAACTCTCCCTGGTGAATCCTCATCCAACCCTCTAAGAGCACACACACTGAACCAGGAAATACCACAAGCTCTGGTTCCTTAGGCGCATCCATTTGGCAGTTATGTGGCGGTACCCCTCTTTCAGAATCGATCCCAACGATTGAGTTCCCTCACCCTAAAACCCCAGACGCGAATCCTAACCAGTGAGGGGATTCTACAGAAGACCCTAAAGTGCTGACGCATAGGGGAAAGAAGAGAAAGTGCTTCAAGGTCAAAAGCGAAGGTGTCATTCTAAGACTCAAGGAGGACATTCAGTGGGGTGACACGATGGACACAACAGACCGAGTTTTGGTAGGGAGAATTCATGGTCGAAACTATACAACAGTCAGGCTTAAGATATGGGCCTCAGAGGTTTGGGGACAACACCTAGCGGATCTCCCAACCATTCAAACATTTGTTAGAGGATGGCTTGCTCTCTGTTTTGCCAGAGCTGAGCACACAAACTGGGTATTGTCATCTTTCTGACATTTCAAGCATGCACCAGTTCTCCTCCGGCAATGGAACCCTCTATTCGACCCCGCAAAAGAGCAGATAGGAGTCAGCCCTATATGGGTTCTGCTACCTGGATTGCCTCTGCAATTCTGGTCAGAGGATATCTTCCGCCGTATAGGCAACACGCTAGGCACCTATCTTGACCAAGACAGAACTTATGTAGCATATGGTATGATGGCATACACCAAAATTCTGCTTCACTTGGATACACGAGAAGGTCTACATGAGCATATTACTTTACAGTGGAAATCCTTCTCCCGTAAGCAAACCCTAGATTATGAAGGTGTCCCCTTCCTTTGCAGATGTTGTCACAAGGTGGAACACCTGTACAAAGATTGTCCATTGAATAAGAAGGAAAGGGTAGGAGATAGGGAGAAGGACGCAATTCAGAACAATACTCAAGCTTAGAAAAGCCCCTCTGAGGGGGAATAGGTTGCAAATCAGGCACAATCGGAGGCATTACCTGTGCCCTCAAAATAGATCAGGAAGAAGAGAGGAAAGGCACCCATTGGAGCACCCTCTCCACCTCTCACCAGAGCTAGGGTAGCTGTAGAAGTGGCATTCACCATGGGTATGTTGACTACAAAGTCCTCCTTTGTATACTCAAATGCATCTCTGCACGACATAGAATCTTTTCATGAATAGTTCATTTCAGTTCAGTCTTCCTCTCACACCTTCATCCCCCACAAGTTTGAGGAATGCCCTATCAAACCCCCATCCCCCACCTTCTCCTACACTCAACCCTCTTTCCCTGAACATCCTCCCCAAAACCCCCAATTACTTGATCCTCCCTCTCATTCCGACCTTCTTCCCTTTAGATACTCCACCAGAGCCAAGTTTCACTCACAGGCCCTTGACTCTCTGGATATTGGACTCATCACCTCCCCTCCCCCTCTAAAATCGACTAGGGGAAGACCATCCTCCCTATCAAAAGCCAAGGTACAAGCAAGAGAAGAGATTGTTTTAGGCAAACAATAGGCCATTGACTAGGTACTTAGAGCAGTGAATACCTTGGAGGCTCCTCCCCCATGAAACTCCTCTCCTTCAATTGTAGAGTGTTGGCTAGCCCTACAAAAAAATTAGCCATGAGGAGACTACTCTCATCGGAGCCTATTGACATCCTCTTTTTGCAAGAAACCCTAGGTCAGGGGAGTGTCATTACCCAGCTCCTAGAAACCTAGATACCTGGATGGAATTTCCATTCCCTCGATGCATCAGGGAGGTCTAGGGGGCTGGTGTTAGCAGTCAATAATCAAACTATCAGAATCTGTAATGTGTGGGGGAGTTCGGGGTACATAGGAGCTGATATAGACTTTGTTGAACTAGATTTTGAGTTCAGGATCATTAATATATATGGCCCCTATCACAACAGATAGGAGTTCTGGAACAGACTCCTTGAATCTCACATTTTTCAAAAGGACAATCTCGTCCTTGGGGGGGGGGGGATCTAAACTTCTCCATCGGCTATGCAGAATCATGGGGTCATAATGCCCAACAAGATATCCTCTCATATTTTTTTGAGGCCAAACTAGAGGATCACAACCTCATAAACATACCCTCCCCTAAAATAATGCCCACTTGGAGGAGCAACAGAGTAAGAGTAGATAGTCTCTCCAGAAGACTTGATAGATATCTCATTAAGGAGCATATGTTAACCATGGGACTGGGATATAGGCAGTGGGAGGGCTTTGGAGGAATATCAAACCATAGGCTGATTTACTTGGAAATCAGAGGAGGTGTGAACAAGCCAAAAGGTCCTTTCAAATTTAATGCAGCCTGGCTGAGGGATGCTGAATACATCCACCTTGTCACAAATTACTGGAAAAATCATCCCTCAGCAACAAAAGGGACTATATTGGAAAGTTTTGCAAAAACCCTTAAAGAACTCAAGAGCCTCACCATGAAATGGGCTCATAAGAAGAGGGAGCAAGAAGACCATACTCTCAAACAATCGGAAGAAGCCATCGAGAAGTATGAAAATGACCATGAAGGAATACTCTCCTCCCATGAGCACAAAGAGAAAATTACCTCCCTAGTGGCCAAGAGAAACCAGATCCTAAAAAACAGTGAAGAGAGCTGGAGGCTGAGAAGCAGAGCCATCTGGGTAAAGGAAGGGGATGACAATACCAAGTTCTACCACAAATTTGCAAATGGGAGGAAAGCTATCAATACTATTTGGAAACATTTAGATGAGTATGGAGAACCTGTGAACAACTTCCCCCAACTGGCATCTATGGCCTCTACCCATTTCTATAACATTTATAAGTAGCTACCAAATGCCACCCTGGGAGATATAATGAAGACAACCCAACTATTCCCAAGGTTTGTAGACCAAGATGAAAGTAGGGATTTGATTAAAGGGTTTTCCTTAAAGGAACTAGAGGACACTCTCAAATGGTTTAAAAGAGACGAAAGCCCTAGCCCGGATGGCTGGACTGTGGAATTCTATCTGGCTTTTTTGAAACCTTGGGGGGGACTATTACAAGTTATAGAGGAATACAGAACCTCTGGAAGAATGTATGAGGCCTTCAACACAACTTTTATCGCCCTTTTTCCCAAATCAGACAATCCCACATCTTTCGATGACTTCCGACCCATATCCCTATGTAATTGTATATACAAGATCATCTCCAAGATTATAGCAAACTGTCTTCAACCAATCTTATCCAACCATATCTCACCTGAACAATTTGTATTTTTACATAATAGATAAATACATGAAGCAGTCATCACGGCACAAGAGATCCTACATTCTATCTAAACACACAAACTGAAGGGCATGGTCCTGATAGTTGACCTCTCGAAAGCCTTTGATAGAGTCAACTAGCTATACCTCAGAATGCTCATAACACACCTGGGTTTCCCTTTTGAATTCATAAGATGGATTATGAGCTATATCACCAGTGTATCATATAGTGCCATGGTAAACAGTGCAACCTCACCTTTCTTCCATTCTGAAAGAGGCCTCAGGAAAGGATGTCCATTGTCCCCTCTCCTCTTCTTACTCATCATGGAAGGTCTCAGTTTCTTGATAAAGAAAGAACATCGAAGAGGCAGGCTTAGGGGGATCTGAATCACTAAAGAATGCACATTAACACACCTACTCTTTGTGGATGATGTGTTACTTTTCCTAAATGGGAGTATAGGAGATGTGACTACACTTCTCAATACATTCACTATATTCCAAGCAGCCACTGGCATGATAGTTAAAAATGGGAAATCCTCTATAACGGCTATAGGATGCACTCCATATGAGGTCCAGTATGCACTAAGAAGATTCCCATATAACCTACAGAATTTGGGAAAGGGATTAAAATACCTGGGCTATCGATTAAAACCACATGGTTGTAGGATTGCTGACTAGATCTGGCTCATAACCAAACTATAGAAAAGGATAAACAACTGGTATTTAAAATATTTATCAAGAGCAGGAAGACTGATACTCGTAAAAGCAGTGCTGGAAGCAACTCCAGTCTATTGGATGTCTTTAGCATGGATTCCTAAAGGAATACTATCCAAAATCAAAAACCTATGCTACAGGTTTCTGTGAAGAGGAAACCAACCTGGTAGGATCTTCACCTAGACAAATTGGGACTCTTTGGCACTCCCAAAGAAGTGGGGATGATGGGGTATAAAAATATTAGACTCCTTCTCCACAGCCATGGCGGCCACGCGAGGATGCTAGCTAATCTCTTCCTCTAGCCTGTGGACTAAGGTGGCCATATCTAAATACATAGTTCCATTAAATATTATGGAATGGATTCGACAACCTCAGTGGACACAAGATAGAAAATCGATCATATGGAAAACGGTCCTCTAGGATATGCCCCTTATCAGGGATGGACTCACATGGAGAATACAGTGAGGAGAAGCTGTTAAAATACGGATAGACCCCTGGATTGGATGTGGGAATGCTCACAGACTCCCACAGAAGCTCAGATCATACCTCACCTCTGGAGGAATCATGCACATTAACCATATAGCAGACAACGGTCACTCTACATTTGTACAACAAGCTTGGAAATTTGGAAGGAAGTTACAGATCCCTTGACAATGATAGTAGCTTTGGAAGGAATACACGGGGGCTCTCACGGAATCTCATATCAGGATACAAGAAGGGGAGGACGAGCTTATCTGGGCTCTTGCAAAGCATGGGAAATACTCACGTAAGGAGGGATACATAACCCTTATAAACTCTATAAAACCTCTGTAGAGTGAACCTTGGTGGAGAAACATTTGGAAACTTAAAGCACCACCCAGGTCTAGACTCCTCATGTGGACCATTTTGCGTCATAAAATCCCAACGGGAGAAAACCTGACTAAAATATCATTTCACAGACCCTTCTGGTGCAGCATCTACAAAGTAGACAATGAGAATGGGAATCATCTCTTTCTTACTTGTCCATGCATGAGGGAGCTTTGGAATTCTATCCACTCTCATATACCTTCCCTCCCTAGGTGGCAAGGCACAACCATTCAGGAAGCTTGGGAGGGATGGTGGTCCAATGTATCTTTGTAAAGAGCAAAAAACATCCCTCTACTAGCTAGCTGGGCCATTTGGATTGCTCGAAACAGAATCACATTTCAAAACTCTCCCCCCAATGGCCGAACATTACTGCACAATCCTAGCAGATTACCAACAGATACCTGAGGGGGAAAGAAACCCCAGGCATATCATCCCAGAGAGCATAAACCAATCCCTCCCCTGGGCATACTTTGATGGTTTAGCTCAAGGCATTGGTTGTGGGGGAGGCGCTGTCCTCCACATTACATCAAATCATTTTTACAAAATTCAAATGGGTATGGGCAGAGGGACAAACAATTTTTCTAAGCTTACACAATACACTTTGTCTTGGAAAAACAGTGCAGAAACTTACAACTATTTGGAGATTCAAAAATTATATGCAATTGGATTAAAAAAGTTACTATTTTTCATGCTTTTTCTCTGAGACACATCATGGAAAAAAATTTCAAAGTTATAAATTTATTTGACACATTTACTTGTCAACATATATACAGGGAGAGGAACACAATTGTCGATCTACTATCCAAGGAAGCAGTGCATAGGCCTGTAGTCACTTGGAGCATACTGGAGCAAACTGTTGGAACCTTCCATTAGTATTATCATAGACCTCTCATAGAAATATTTGATTAGAAAAGCTCAAAAGGAGCTGAATTAAAGTTTTGCTATATATATTTTCCTGTGTTGTATTTATATAAATATTTATATTAAGTTTTTATCAAGTAGTTCATTTTCACAAGACAGTTATTTTTTGATACTCTCTGCGTAGAGTAAGTACATAAGTAATTTTTTGAATTTCATAGCTGAGAGGAGTGTCTCCCTGTGTGGAAAACACCTCTATCTAGTTTTAACTCACAAGGATAGGCTTCTAGCCCATAGTACAGTATATGTTGCCGGCATCTGCAAAATGTAATTTTCCTCATTAATGAAGATTACGACTTTTTCCAAGGGAAAATAAAATCTTACATAACTTAAACATCAAATTCCTTGCAAATTTGGAGAAAAATTGATTAAAAAGTATATGCAAAAACAAACCAAACATAAAATAAGAATTAAGCTACATAATTTATATTACCAATTGTTTTTTCCAAAATAGTTTTTTATATAGATAAAAAATAATAACATCATTTAAAATTGGCCCTAAGGGTTAGCTCAATTGGTCAAATCTCCATTGCTAAAGTACCTTTTCTATTAAGAGGCCACAAGTTCAATTCTCTCAACACCCTCAGGGTTAGGCTATGCGATTGAGTCGATAGGAAGTGATCCCTTATGTTCGATCTTTTCATGGATGTAGTGATCTCTTATGTTTGATATTTTCGTGGATGTTGTGGTCACTGATCAAATACAAGTAATCAAGTGTATGTATCAATAGGAAGTGATCCCTTATGTTTGATCTTTTCATGGATGTAGTGATCCCTCATGTTTGATCTTTTCATGGATGTAGTGGTCACTGATCAAATACAAGTAATCAAGTGTATGTATAGAAGCGGTATGGATGTAGTGGTCACTAATCAGATACAAGTAATCAAGTGTATGTACAGAAGTGCCATTGTCTATAATGTTATTAAAATAACAATTTTTCATGTATCTAAATTGTTATATTTATTTCACAACTTAAACTTTATCCTTTCAAATTAATTAAGTAATCAAGTGTGTGTATAGAAGTGTCATTGTCTATAATGTTAATAAAAATAACAATTTTTCATGTATCTAAATTGTTATATTTATTTCACAACTTAAAATTTATCCTTTCAAATTAGTTAATCTCTTGCTGCAACTTTTCTTTTCAAATAATATCATATATAAATAATAATTAATAACACTACTCAAAATTGATTTGTTATACTAAAAAGAATATATATAAAAGATTAGTGTAGGATATTTGATCATGGAATAACATATTATAGTGATACAAAGTAATATCAGATCTTTTGAGGATATTGAGAGTTTTCTCTGTGGATGGTCAGTGCTTGATGATGGGTGTAAGCCATGGGCTCCCAACCATTGAATGTGCCCTCCCTCTCATCCCATGCCCTACAATTTCCTCCACTCTGGTTGTCCTCGCAAGATCCAACATCATTTTTCTTTCTCCTGAGTTATGGATGAGGAACTCGTCAATTTCTTGTATGATCTTCTTGAGGGCATCAAAATCTAGACACTCCCTCCTATCACCTCTTCAACATTTACCAAATTTGTTACTATTTCAAACCCGTCAAGTTCTCTATCATTTTCTCTAGCGTGAACCTCACAAAATCAAAAGGTTGATGAGTTGGATCCTCTGCAAGCCCCCTTGAACCATATCATCGATAATTTCTCCTTTTCACATTTTTCTTAGTTTGATGCCCCCTTTCCAAAGCATCCCCTCACTCTAATCAATCAAACTATGGCTAACCCAGACTCCAAATGTGTTAACCCTCCCTCTCTGTGTTTTCCCTTTGAACCCTTAGAAGTTTTCGTGGATCCGACAACTTTGTCATTTCTCTTGTTGACTTCTTTTTTCAACCCACTCCCACCTACCCCCTGTCCATTTTTATAAACAAATTTTGACTTATGGGATGCTTAGTGGAGACACATTTTATCCCTATCAATCAACACTCCTCCAGCTGGAAGGAAATGACTTTAAGAAGGTGAGAAAAAAAATATGTAAAACAAAGAGTGGAGGACCCAAACCTCATTCTAGGAGAAGGCATAAAATTGAATGGCATTTTGTGAATGGAGGAAACTCCAATAGTAGGTCATTTCACCAATAGGATAATGACCATGGCGACCATTAGGTTTTGGATGGAAAACATTTCTTGGCATACCTGGGTTACTTATCGCGATGCCTCATTTTGGAAAAAGGTTGTGTTATCACTTAAGAAACAATTTCTAAATTCTGAATATCATTTTATTGCAAAGGTTTAGTGTTTGTCCTGGTCTAGTTTTTTTTTTTCATGATTGCTTTAGTGTCTAAGTTCTAGAAAAGAGTCTTGTTGGTATGGTTAAAGAAAGTTAACACTCCATTCTTTCCCATCACTAGTCCCAAAACATACTTAAGTCCCATATGTCAATCTTGTTTCAAAGTTCTTATGCACTACGAAACTATCTAGGAGTTTTCGTAGCGCAAAACCCACTCTAGGTGTTTTTGTAGCGCAAAACCCAGAATTTGCACTGGCTGCGCTACAAAATCAGGGATTCATGTAGATACGTAGAAAATCTCATCCAGCTATCAAATCTATCAAAATCCATTATTTTTTACATCATCAGTTGTTAGCCCATACCCTTTGCCTATCAATTCAACTGCTTATCCTCATCTTTAGGTCGTTAGGTGTCTTAGTACGCACAGGCTGCAAGTTTCGAAAAAGAGCCAACTGTTCATAGTCATGATTATGTTTGAGTTCATGCATGAGGAGCAAATTGGCAGGTGTTCAAATTAGAATTCTTTTGAAGATCAAGCAAGGTAGCTTATCCATTTCAAGCGAGGCAGTGTTTGAGATTAAGACGGTACAAGCTTCTTTAATTGTCACTTTGCAGGAATTCCATGGAGGGGTCTATAGAAAGGAAAGATCATAGATCATGTAGGTGTCTGAGGAATGAGACCGAAGGCTTAGATATTATCCTAAAGAATAATGAAGTTGAAAAAGCCTTCAAACAGGTTGGCTGTTGGATATTTTGTGAGAAACTTCAAGGAGGCCACATGCAAGTCACCAAGGAATTCGCTTTAAATTTCACAGGATTGAATTCGAAAGTTGGGGTGCTAAAATTATGCATCTCCCCAGAGGTTATATCTGTGGTCACTGAAATTCCAAGGGGACAGGAGAAGTGGTTCAAAAATTTCAAGTTTGATATGACTCCATGCAAGGAATTTTTGAAGCCAGAGTTCATTGATTCAGATTTAAACAAGTCAGTGCCCAGGAGTTTTGTCAAAGATTCATATGCCAATTTACTTACATGCATACAGAGATACTTGACCTGTGAAGGGAGGTATCATAAGGTGTATTCTTATCACTTCAAGCTTCTGCTTCATTTCACTATAAAGATGTCTCTTGATTTGCCTTTCTATTTGTTTCGTAGCTTGGGCAAAATGTGTGACAAGGTTCAGTTGAAGAAGGAAGCCTGTGAGACCTCATTGTTTCATCACAGCTTAGTCAAGTTGATCGTTTTGCATGAGATCCAGAAAATAGATAGGGAGTGGTCCATGTTCATGTTTATGTCTGGCTTCAAGGATGAAACTGGTCTTAGTCCTCAGGCTACGAAGATTTCTCCACCAACAGTTAGTCATCATGTAGAAACAAGATCCAGGAGATTCATGAAGTTGAAAGCTAGGAAGCAAGTAAAAGAGCCCACAAGACCACTAGTAATTCGAGATACACCCCAACAGGCATAAAAAGAGAAAGGTCAGGTCAAAGAATAAGTACAAGAACAATTCATAGGGGAAACGGTCCGAAGAAGAGTAACTAAGAGCCAGTTAGCTAAAGAAAAGGGCAAGATAGTGGTTACCGAGGCAACCTCAGTTTCAAAAGGAAGTCTGAATGATTTGCTTCAAGCAATTGACATTGAAGAATCTCCTCTGGTTTGAGCAGACTTGATAGAAACAGGTAAAGGTAAAACCAAAAGAGCCAAAACCTCTAAAAATCTCAAATTTGATGATCAGGTCTCTGAATTTGTTTTTAAGCCAAGAAGACCTAGGACAAGGCGTTCAAAAGAGATACCAGAGGCATTGCCATAAGCAAGTGAAACAGGGGAGGTAACAAGATCTTATGAAGGACCTATGACTGCATCAGAAACATCATCACAGTTGCATAAAAATGACAGAGGTAAAGTAGTCAGCTCTCAACAAGTTTTGAAGAGTTGAAAAGAAATTTGAATTTGGCAAATCTTGAAATTTCCAAACTGAGAAAACCTCAAGAAAACATGCAATAAAGGAAGCTTATTTCAATAAAATGGAGGCTCTGTGGGAAGATAAAATGATTTCAATACCCGAAGTGGTAGATTGTCATACTTAATACTACACCTGGATAGTCCCTGCAGTAAAAGAAGCAAGATACATCAAAAAGGTCAATACAAAACTGAGAGCTGGAATCAGAATTATGAAGAGGCAAATTGAAGATCTGAAGACACAACTAAGCCAGCATGAAGGACATCCTTAGCTAAAAGAAATCACACATCAAGGCTAAGTCCTAAATTTTGATAGATTACATTTTAAAAGTTTTCCTTGAAGAATGGTGTTTATTATATTGAATTTTGAACATCTTCATGACAGATGGGGAAATCCATTTCAAGAAAAATAAAGACTCAAAAGGGTTAAATTTTGGTCTTAAAACTGTGTTTTGAAATTACACAGCAGTTTCGTAGCGCGCTACGAAACTGTTGTAGGTGATGCCTAATGCACAATAGTTTCATAGCGCGCTACGAAACTACTATAGCTGCATATTGTGATTTAATGGACCCTTTTTGAAAGACAAAGGGAAATCTTTTCTGAAGAGGAGTGTCTGAAAAGGAGCCTTCACGAAGTATAAGTGTCTAGCAAAGGCAAATCAAGTGAGGGGAGGACATCCATGAACTCTAAGCTATACATTCTAAGTGGTCATTATTTCATAACCAGTATTGATTCATAATGCTTAGGCAACATTAAATAAGTTGTGTTTTACCATGTATATATGAGCAAAGTTTGTAGTAATGGAAAACAAGATAATCCAATGCAATTTTATGAAGAACAACAAGGATAATTGATTTCGAAGATCCTTGTGGAGACCAAAAGCAGAAAAACAAGAACAGCTTCCTAATTTCCAGGAACAGAAAGGGGATGAGGCATCAAGGGTCAGCAAAGAGTTTCAAATCTCCACCAAATCTAAACTGAAGAAGGCCATTTGTCAAAGAACGAGTTTGGATTGTAATAAATTCTACTACCAACATGATGAGGAGTTATGCTCCTAATTGTTTTAGGTCTCTAGCATTGCCAGTTAACAGTTAGTTACATTTAATAGTTAGTTTTAAGTGTCAATAGGTGTCATGATAAGAAGAATTTGAATTTCCCTCATGCTGGAGGAGGAATCTCAGCTATGTAAAGAGCTCTATATATAGGAGAAGATCTAATGTACTTTTTTTTTAGTAATACAGTACTTGGCTTTGCTTCTTAGGAATCAGAAGGAATTCAATGTTTACAATGTCTTGTATTGTCTTCTTCTTATTATCTATAGTGGTATGAATGTGTGATTACTTAGAAATCACTGATTGTGCTCTAACTTCCTTCATACATTTATAAACTGTGTGGTCCTATATGTCTCTGATGTATTCTCTATGTGTTGAATTCTAAATGCCTTGACTTCTATGTAAAGCTAACATTATTGTCATACTGAAGCATATTTGACTCCAGAAGCCCAATGAATATTTTCTAATTGTGTTTTAACCATTTACACTTGTTCATTTGTTTCGTAGAGTTAGCCATCTTATTCATTATCAAAATATTTAATCTTGTGAGAGAGCCCTCTCAGGTTGGGGAGGCTAAGCCTCAGCCAAAAGTAGGTTTGAAATAGTTACTCAAGGTCTACCTGATCAGCAGCCTATCAAGGCTTGATTTTGAGATAACAGGTCAGATGGGTTAACCACTGAATACAGTGGAGGATGTGAATAAAATCCGCTAGAAATGTTTGATTTTGGGCTCCCAAGCCCTCTATCTCAAGAAGTGTTAAGTGTATTTTGATGCTTGAATAAAATGGCTTACAATGACTCCTATCTAGGTTTGTCTCCTATGATTTCCACTTCCATACTATTCCAAATATGTCTTCAAGGAAATTGGAAACGTATTGAGTTTCTACTATGAAGAAGACTACTCATTTCAATCCTCAAGCTACATGGACTTGGCCATAATTATAGTAGGATTGAATTTGGCTTCGGGTGTCCCAAACCCAATCTATATTTGGTATCAAAAGTGATTCCACAAGAAAAGCCCTTTGATTACGAGTGTATCCCTTTCAAGTTCTAACGTTTCCACTCATATGGACAGTTAGGAGTAGATTGCAATAAGGGAAAACCATGAAAAAAATGGGTTCGAAACATGAATTCAGAGATAGAGGAGCGTAGAACCCCATGTTAAAACCCCATGAAGTTGCTCTAGATTCTCCTTCCATGGGGATAAACCCCACATCCTCTAAAGATTCTCAGACTCAAGATGCTCTTGAGACACACATAGTAGAGGCTCATTTTTCATTTCCAGTTGGCATCTTTCTAGAGACCACTACTAAGGCAGAATCTTACTATATAGGTATAATTTCTCCTTCCCATCCCTTCATTATGGTTTCCTCTAAAAAAAAATTTGTGTTGAATACTATTTAATTTTCCTTGTCATTTTCTCCCATTGTTACTTATCTCCTTGAGAATCTCCCTAATCTATTGATTCCCCACCCTTCCCCAAATTTTCCATTAGGTTCTAGTCCCCTTCAAATTTACCCCTCTCACCCTCTTTTAGTTCTATCTTTTCTCCCTATAAAGCATCCTCCCCCCCTTAACATCACCTCCTCATCCTACAACCTCCATTCTCACTCTACTCCCCTTTTTGCCCCCCTAAGGGCTCATTGGTTTCCTTCATTCCAAAACTAGGAGGAGGTCTAGGATAGAAAATCAATATTGAGATTGATAGCCATGGGTGGGGTAGAAAATATTTCCTTTTGATATCCATAAATCAGACCTCCTTGGAGATTCGTCAAGGGAAACAAATTTTGATTTTAGGGGCTCTCAAAGCTAATTCCTTATAAAGGGTATGAAATGAGAATTTTATCCCTTAACAACATGGGTTTGGCAAACCCGAAAAAAACCCTAGTCTTGAAGTGCCTCATTTTCTTACACTCTTCTCACACTATTTATATCCAAGAAACCATGATACAGGGGCCAAAAGATATCTCGATTCTAGCTCCTATTCTCTAGAATTGGTCCTTTCACTACACTGACACAAATGACCACTTTGGTGGATTAATAACTTGATGGAAACAAAGCATGATCTCTTGTACTTTATCTTGGTACTTATGATCCTATATGGAAGCTCCTTTCTCCATTAGAGATATTCATCTCTATTTTTTGGGCTTAAATATATATAACCCATATTTGGATAGGAAATCAATATGGGAAAAAAAAAAATCAGCCTACCCTATTTCAACTCTAAGAAGGTCATTATGTGGGGAGATTTTAATTTTCACTTTGGGTCATTCTAAATTTTGGGAAGTAACATCTCACCAAGACCCTCTTGCTCATTTTTTGTCAAAATTATTGACTTATTAGGCTTGACCAATGTCCTTCTTTACAAATCCCTCCCAACATGGTCAAACAACAAGACTGAAGAAGTATAAATCTAAAAAAGGATAGACCAAATTCTCATCTCAAATTATTTTTTGGATCAAAAATTTCAATCCTTTTGGTGGAGAATTGGATCATCACTCAATTTTCTTGGACCTAAAGTGCTTAAGTCATAAACTATTGGACCCCTCAATCTAAACCCGCATTAGTTTAATCATTTTCCTCTCATGGAAAAAATAAAATACTCCTAGACTCCTTTTGATCCCTCCATAAGGGACTCACTGTCTATTCAATTCCAAAGGAACTTGAAAAGGAATCATTTTCATATGGGCCCATGAAAAAATTAAAAAACAGGATGAAAATATTATCCTTGAAACCAAAAAGAAAATAAAGAAATCATGGAATCTTCAAGCCCACTTTCTTTCCCTGAGGAGTAGACATCATCTATAAAATCAATAGAGGATAAAAAACATTTCCTCCTCTTAGAAAAGGAAAGAGAATGGAAATTAAAGAGTAGAGCCCTTTGGAAAGTCTAGGCTAGAGGCGAAAATACATAGTATTTCCATGGGATTTCCAACCATAGGAAAGTAGTTAACATTATATAGGATATGAAAATATCGGATGGCCACATTATCTCATTAAGTCCATCTTCATTAATGAAAATAGAGCAAATATAGACAAAATCCTCAAAATTGCAAGCTATTTTTCAAGTTTCATTGAAAAAGAGGGGAATAGGTATATAATGGTAGAAGTAACAATAAATGAGTTTGAGAATGTGTTAAAAACCTTCCAAAATGAAAAAAACCATGGCCTAGATGGCATTACTATCAAATTCTATCTCAATTTCTTTGATTTCATAGGGTATGATTTACTCAAGGTGATCGATTATTCCAGGATAAATGGAAAAATCGTTGCCCCTTTCAACTCAAATTTCGTAGCCCTTATCCCAAAAACTAATAATCCATCCTATTTTGAGTACTTTCAACCCATTTCCCTACACAAAAAAAAAAAAAATCTATAAAATCATGTCTAAAATAGTATCACTTTGTTTAAATGACATCCTCTCTACCCACATTTTCTAGAGCAATTCGTTTTTTGGAGAATTACCAAATTCATGATGCCATATGATTGGCACAAGAATGTTTACACTGCATTCATTGTTAAAATTAAAAAAATTTCATCTACAAGGTGGACCTCTTGACGAATTTCGATAGGGTCGAATGGTTATACATTGGACTCCTTCTCCTCCACCTTGGATTATGTTTCCCACTTGTTCCTTGGATTTAGAGTTATATTAGCTCCTCCTCTATGGCCTTATTTATAAATAGATGTGCATCTGCCTTTCTTCAACCATAAAATGGGCCTAAGGAAAGTTTTCCCCTCACCCACCTTCTCTTCCTTCTGATAGTTGAAGGTATTAGCAAATATATCCTGGATGCTAAAAGAAGAAATCACATATTCGGCATTTGTATCATTCAATATTGTTCACTCACACATTAACCTTTTGTAGATGACATCATCATCATCTCGGGATATATTTTTATGGGATCAAAATGCATAAAATATATCCTAGAACTATTTTCCATGGCTACAAGTATGTAGATAAATCAGGGTAAATCATCCCTTTATGGAAAATGTCTTAGAGCAACAGACACAAAACACATTTCAAGAATCCTCCTTAAATACCCATGGCCACTAAGCAACATACTAAAATAATTGGGATTCCATTTAAAACCAAAAACCTATACAAAATTGGATTGGAATTGGATACTCTCCAAAATTAGGCTCAGAATTAGAACTTGGTGCAACATATGGCTCTCAAGAGCAGGGAGACTATTATTGTGTAAAGTAGTCATTAAAACAACCTCATTTTATTGGGCCTCCTTAGCTTGGATTCCCTTGGGAATTCTTCACAAAATAAGGTATTTATTTTCGTCTTTTATCCAGGTAGGTTTTGATGTGCAAAATTGACCACAATAAACATATGAAAAATTACTTGGTCAAAGCCTTAATCCGACTTTTTTTTCATTTGGAATGGTAATTTAGACTAGTTCAATGGGTCTAGTTACAGTTTGAAATTTGCTCCAGCATATGGAGTCTTATGATATGGAAACAACTAAAAATAGTAAATGTCATATTTCAAAAGGTAAAACTACAATGGAATAAGAATAAATAATGTAAATGATTGTATTTCAACTATATGTATTACTAATATAACTTGGATATCATCTGATGTGTGAAAATGAAAGATAAACAAATGATAAGGAGTACAATGAAGTGTTGTTGTTTTTCCCACAACAATTGGTGGCACACTGTAAGTATCAATTATCTTTGTTCATGAATAATATGATAAATAATGATTGAATTACAAACAACATAAAACTTATGTTAATCAAAATATCATGAAATTTTTTTCAAGTTCCTTAAGATAAATGAGAAAGAATAGCCTCATACTTGTACTCATCCATTAATTTTAATCTAGAAAATGGAAGGAAATTTTAGAATTTGGGAATTTTAAACTTTACATTTGACTAATAAGCATAACCTGCTTCCATGAATTGATGCAAACTATTAAACTCATATTTCTTTGACCAGAAACTACTTTTCTATCAACGAGCATCCATAGCCTCAACAAAGTTGCCTTGATATCATGCATGCATTGACCCACTGCCAATGAGTGTCCAAAGACCTAATGGGTTCACATACACTTCCCACATCTTTGGTGCTACCAAATTCCTATATTTTGTAATTTATAACCTCTTTTCAATAACATTTGTTTGAGTTTGCATATTTTTAGCAATGGTGATTAGGAAGCAGAGTGATATGAAATTGTTATGAAACCAGCTCAAGAAAAGATAGAAAATATAGATCAACGCCTTAGAATTTAGCCTCTTCAAGGGGGC
Source organism: Pinus taeda (assembly GCA_000404065.3). Taxonomy (NCBI): domain Eukaryota; kingdom Viridiplantae; phylum Streptophyta; class Pinopsida; order Pinales; family Pinaceae; genus Pinus; species Pinus taeda. Next base: position 27,486 of record APFE030207161.1, on the reverse strand, counting down.
AACCTCCTTTACATTACATAAATGAACAATTCTTGGATGATTCAAATGAAAAAACCTCTTTTCTTATATATAGGAGTCTAAGGAGTCACAATATAACCCAGCCGACCTAACAATAATAATATAAAACCACAAAAATAACAATAGAGATATTCTATGGGGCACAGTAAAAACAATATGGGGACAATAGGGGCACAACAATATTAATAAGGGGTATAACTACAATAGTAATGGGGTAATCACTAGTATTATAGGGACCCAACATGCCCCTCTCCTTCAAAAAGTGTTGTCCTCAGTGCTTGAGTAGATCTGGATACTTCTGTATAAAATTCTCATCCTCCCATGTGGAATCTTCAGCGGATAAGTTCTTCCACTTGATAAGATACTCTGAAATTGATTGATTTCGTAGCTGTCGAGTTCTTGTTTTTGTGGCTGCTTCCAGTTCCAATATAATTTTTCCTTCCTCATCAAGTTCTAGCAATATTGTTTGAGCTGGGATCTTGTCGCCTATAACCTTCTTTAAACATGAAACATGGAAAACTGGGTGCAATCTAGAAGCTGCAGGAAGCTCCAATTTGTATGCCATAGTACCAATCTTTTGCAACACCTTGTACGGACCATAATACTTTGGTGATAATTTATTATCCTTCTTAGCTTGCTTGAGGGACATTTGCTTATATGGTTGTAGCCGTAGGAATACCCAATCACCTACATCAAAACTTCTTTCGCTGCGATGTCGATCTACCTGTTGTTTCATTCTATTTTGTGCCAACACAAGGTTATCCTTTAAGAGTTGGCGGACTTGTTGTTGATGTTCGATGTGATGTTCCACTGCTTGAACCTTAGAATTTTCTCTTAAATATGATGTGATGGATGGTGGTTGATACCCATAAAGTGCCATAAATGGGGTCATTTTTGTTGTTGTATTCAAGTCCTCATTTCCTACTCCTCTAAATATAGGTAACTTGATCACATTTACATGCTGAACCACGAGGTTAGTGGAGGTGGAGTGGGTGAAGATGAAGGTGAGGGAGGTGACGTGGGGGGTGGCGTGGATGGGGGTGGTAATTACGAAATTCGCTGCTTTATCAACCTGACCACACTTCTCGGGGAGAATCGAGTGATCTCCTCCTCACTTTCTCGCGAAGGTGAAATCAAGGGATTTTTCTCTAATCCCTCACTGCCTTTGTAGATCTTTCTACTCCGCGTTGTCCCAAACATTAATGTATTCTCATAACCCTCTTTTCACATAACAACATCTTAATCCAAGTGTTCAATGATTTAATGTACTTACCTCATGGACCTTTGAGAAACCGTCGCTCTCCTTCATTGTAACTCATGATTGTGTCTATCGCAAACTCAGTGATGAATCCCCCTATTATCTGGTCAAGCCAGTGGTCCACAGCTCTCGCGATCTTGTCCTTTGATGCCTCTAACCTCTGCACCAACTCTGGATTCCACACTGTTAGTTGGTCGAGCTTATATCTTCCCTAGCTATCGACTAATCTTGCAATCCAATCATACAGCTTTGATGGAAAGGATGCAAAGAAAATCTTGTGGATTTCCATATATACGTAGTGATACTACCACCTTTTCTCAGATAGCTACAGAGTTCTATTTTCTTGTGTCACAAATTCGTGAATCTTCTAATCCAACCACTCTTTAATTTCCTTCTTCTTCGGGTTCCAATGTTCCGACATTAGACATCCCTTATGCAGATCCCGGTCCCAGCAACAGAACCATTTGTTGGCTACTTGGGGCATGACCTAGGTTTAGCAGTGAGTTTAGCTAAGCAAATTGTGGCACTACGGGCCCTTTCGGCAACAGTCCGCAAAGCACAGACTGGGGTCTCACCCGAGGTAGTATGGGAGGGTGTTGGAACCAGGTTTTTGCACCCTAGGGATGTCTTGATGTGGGATATCAGTGCCCAATCTAGCCTTCGTACTCTGTGCATTAAGTGTACTTGACCATTTCTGGTGTTTTGTGAAACCGCACAGCCTTATCCATAGTGTGATCTAAGTTGATTACCAAGATCTTCCTTAGTTAAGTTTTGTTCATTAATTATTCATATGATCCTTACTTATGCACATACATATAAGTGTGCACAAATAAAGAAACAAGTATCATCAACACATAACATTCAATTACAGATCTATAAATCAGATGCACGATATTATAGTCAATTGATCTTTCTTATTAATATCTTCAAAGCTGATCCTATACAGACTCGACTCCTTCCCTACGCACTCAGCTACGGACTCTACTAAGCCTCTGCGCACTCAACTGCAGAGCCTCTACCCTCTACTATAACCAAAGACTTGGACTTACAAACTCAAAGTTGTTTCATCATCCCAAAAAATATCATAAGACTTAAGAATCCCTTCTACTCTTAGAGCCTCACTCTATTTATACAATCCCATGGTTTGTGGACCATGGGTAGGCCGACACACTCTATATTAAATTTACATTCTTTTAGGGTGGACCACCCTAGACTCTTCCGCTCCGCGCCTGCATTTTCTGGGGTGTTTACATTATATGGACCAAAACTCGGGCTTTAAGCCCCAAAAAAACACTATGGGGGCTCCGCTACCTAGCAACATCATCTAACACACCCTTTGTCCTGATTTTAGATATATCAACAAGTTCAAGCATAGTGGGGGTAGGAAGGATGCGAGTTAATTGAAACTCATCCATGGTTTGCTTAGTCATGACATTAATATTTGCTCCAAGATCTATTAACACATTGGTAATGCGGGTGTCACCTATTTGAACATAGACAATTGGGTTTCGAGGATCAGGATATTTTTCAACCTGAATACATCATGTCATCAACTCAGCTACTCTCCCAAAAAAATAGATAGTGTGGGGCTCAACTCTCTTCCTCCTCAGCCTTTTAAGATAGAGTTCCCTAAGAATTTTGGTATAAATAGGAATCTCTTTTATAGCCTACAGTAGAGGAACATTTATACAAAGACTCTTCAACTCAATCGAGGTCATACTCATGGGTGGGGTCAACTTTCTCCATAACCAACCTCTTTGGAAAGGGGGGTTGGTTCAAAGAAGAAGGTAAGGACTCTGAGTGTATGGGAAAAAACTAAGAGACAACATCATTGTTTGAAATATTATGCATTTCCTCCTCAATTTTTCCCCAATGATTACTGTGGATTGTTTCTTCTTATATTTTTGTTTTTCTAAATTTATTACCCTTCTCGGCCTCAGCTGGAGGTCATTGACCCCAACTAGTATGGTCTGATAAATAGGGAAAGGGAGAGGTCCAATGGAGAGAATCATGTGTATCACTTTATTATTTGGGTTTGGCACTGGTTGTGTTGGCAACTGAGGTGGTCAGAATGGAGGTGGCAATATCAGTGGTGGTAGCATAGGTTGGTTCTGTTGAGGTAGCGCAACTAGTAGTGTAGGTTTTGCCATGGGATAAGGTGCATGTGATGTAGGATACGACTATGTAGGCATGGGATAAGAATAATGAGAGTGTGGTGGTCCCCTCAATCCTTATTTCCAAGGGGGAGGATGAGACTCCCCATACTGAGAATGATACCCATGCTACCAAGTCTGAGGATAATTCATGTTTTCATAAGAATATGGGGTGCATTATAACCAGGAAGATATGGTGCAGGTTCAAAAATCATACCTCTACTTACCTATGTCCAAGACTTTTGTGCCGCCATAGCATGCAATGGATCAAGTTCCAAATTCTCTCCCTCAAATGTTGCCTTCAATCCTAGCATGGATGGGCATTCCTCGATGAGATGCTTTCCTAAACATATCACACAACTATTAACACTTCTAACATCTACATGAAACTCATCTAAAAGATGTTTCTTTCTACATTTTGGACAATAAATGGATAATGTTTCTTTCTCTTCTACTAATTTATGCTGAAATTTTAAAGAATCTATTTGTTTACTAACAATATTCATAATTACATTTTTCATGTTATCCATGTTTTTTCCAAACCAATAATCATAGCATTTACCGATCCAAATCTTCTATTACTAGAATTTCTTCTAATTCCCTTAGCAGATCTAGATTAGTTTCGTGAAAATTTCCTACATAGGTCACAAATCTGATCAAAATAATTATGAGCAATGTCCCCTTGCCATAACAAGTTCAAATTATTCCTAGCATCATCAAAAATCCCGCGTAGAAGTAAGGTTCTAACATTTCTCATATCAAACTTATGCTTTGAACTTTGAAGGATGTATAAAAATCTCTCTAAATAATCCTCCAAAGTTTCATCATCACCCTGTGCAATGGTAAAGGTTTCATCCCAAATTTCTTGTGTTTTCCAATATTTTTTATATTTAGTCAATAAAACCCTCTTCATTTGTTCCCAAGAAGTAACAATGTTACCTCCCAACCCCGTGAACTAGCGTAATGTTGAGTCCTTAAGGGTTGCTAAGAAAATATTTAGCTTTTGGGCATCCAAAGAATAGTCATAACTTCTACAAAGTATATCAAAGTAAAAAAGAGAAGAGTTGGGATCTTCACGCACCTGACCGTGAAAGTGTGGAAGAACAGAAGGTGGAATATTTTTCATTTGAACAGTTGCATTTGGGTCCACAACTGGAAACCCAAAAGTGGATTGTTCTTCTAGTGGTTGGTTCTCACCCATCCATTCACCATGCACTTCTTCATTATCTTTCATCTTTCCTTCGCCAAAGAGACTAATTCCTACAATCTATGAGGGTTGAATTTTTTTTTATTTAGCTTCTCGGTCCAAACATACTGCTTCTTCCCTTCTACTAGTTGTGAGATTCCTACACTACTATCTCTGAAGACTAGGTAAAGGGTACCAGCGTAATTGGTTTGTGTCTGCTTGGAATTCTTAGCAAAACAAGGCCCACTAAGAGAAAAACTTTTTGATTTATCAATATTTCCTCTACCCTTCTTGGGCTTCATATCCATACCTCTCCTAGTCATGCATTTAAAAAAAATCAAACAAATAATAATCCACAAAACTAAAAAAAAAAAATTCTAGAACAAATCAGTTTGAAATCAAATGTTGCAACTGATTAGAAAAATATGCCTATAGCACAAAATTAATGCAAAAAAAATTCCTTCGGGAAATAGAAGGACATTGCACTCAAAAACAAAGAAGACTTACCTCTACTACATAAATAAATTAGAACTTTACCAAAATTCCTTTCAATGCCTCCTTGACACCGCTAAAATGTTGGTTGGTGGAATTGTAAATTCAATTCACAACATTTACTTGTCAAACCAGGGCCTTGTAGAATTTTGGAAAATTTCTATAAATCCTATCTCTATCCCAACAACTAAATTAATCAAGTTTTAATAGGCTTCAAATAAAATCCTTGCATTCTATTCCTACATTGCTTACACAGTAACACCCAAACCACTCCTAGAAACTAGACATCCACACAAAAAATAATCAAAGACTCTTCAAAAACATCTCACATCAAAGCAAAAGAACTTAGGATTTTAATGTCATAATCAATAAAATACAAATTCTATTCCTGTACTAGGAAACCATTTGAAATACTCTGTTCCTGTACCTAAAATATACTTTGTTCTTGCACTTCCAAACAAAACTATTCTTGTACTGTGTGACACACTTGCTATTCTAGTGTGGAAATAGAAGCTTTTCTCAAGTGAAAGGTGCATTCTAAGATTAAACACACACTATCTAATAACTTAAACAATAAGATCTTGACTCAGAATAAGGAAATTACATTAAACATTGAAACAAAGAGAAAAAAGGATGTCTCACACCTGTGATTGCAAAACAGGGAAATATCGACCAAATTCAATCACTCGCTACTCCCGTATTAATAGAAACCCTCTTTCACAATCAATAAAAATTTATATGAAATTATACTATAAATCACCATGATCTTAGACTGATAGCTTAACAATAGAGGAAACTATGTTCTTGTACTAAGACCTCAAGGCATCTGAATTGTTTATTCTAGGTTTCACGGAACCAATATCATTGTGTATCATTTAAATTAAAATATTTTCATGGGAAGAATAACTATTTGCCAATATATTATTTTACACAGAAGCCATTAGGGTTTTCTAACACGATCCCACAACCATCTATCATGCACCAAAAACAATACCTGATATAAGTCGATCAAACCTAAAATTGTATATTTAGTTGCGAAATGAGTTCTTTAATGCAAAAAGAGTCTTCTTCATAACAACCTAATCTCCAAGTCCTAACTTGTTATCAAATAAACATGAACTGTTGTGAATCTTAAAGGTAGGGTTCACACCTTGGTTCAAGAAATAACTTTAGAAATAAAGTTCACTTTCATATCTAAATTATCATAAGTAACATACATAATTTATGAACATCTCATTCAAGAAATAACTCTTTAAAAAGGAAACAAACTTCAGATATGAGCTATTTTCATTTCTCAAAAAAGGAAATACAAAAGGTCTGTTGTAACTCTGATACCACTTGTTGTAGATCTGATCTGGAAATATAGCTCTGATACCACTTGTTGTAGATCTGACCCAGAAATATAGCTCTGATACCACTTGTTGTATATCTAACCCGGAATATATGAGAAATAGAAAGAAACCCAATAATAACAAGATAGAAATAAGATAGAAATGCTTCTTTATTATCAAACCCTTATGGTAGGGCAACACCATACATTCACTCCTTAAGGAAGGAGAACACTCCACAAGCCATATGCCTGTTCATACAAGAATACTTCTCTTCATGTCTCTTCATGTGGAGTCTCTAGCCTCTACATAGGCCTCATACATACAATACCATGCATCATTACCATGGTTTCCTCATACCATCAACTAATACCATGGGCCCCTTACATTATTATTAAATACTTGTGGTCTCTTATATGACATGGGTTAACCACCTTATTTATTACTATGGCCCATCCCATTATTACATTATTACCTTGGGTACCTCCCTCGGTACCCCATATTACCCCCCCTAGGTATATAACAAGGTCCCTTGTTTTTCACATGCACCCAACACAAGCAATAGAAAAACAATGGCTCACTCTAACTTCAACACATAACACACCACATAGTAAAGCGTTTTGAGGGAGAATGAGCTGAGATGGCTAGTCCCTAGCCAACCAACTCATTTCCCTTTGAAAAATAAATTAACTTATATGAAACATATTAAACATCTACAGAAGAATAAAACAATTTCATGAAGGCATTAAGCTCATTTTATTGATAGAAAGTATCTACTTAATACATTCAATAAAATGACATATCCAACTCCAAAGGAGGTTATGCGATACAAGCCTTCAAAATATCAACACTAATACTTTTCCACAGTATCGTTAAGCTATCTATTCTTAGAACTAGGTATATATACAACTTGTATAGGCTCTTGACCATGTCAAACTAGTTACAACAATATATTTGGTTACCAACTAACTTATATCAATAGAAACCCTTGCATCCTTTTGGTTTGCTCGAACCACTTGCAGGAGGCCAATAAACAAAATCATTTAGAAGACCAAGGGTAGAATCACATGGCTCTTTCTTAACAAA
>APFE030207161.1:0-10720 GCA_000404065.3 Pinus taeda | reverse complement strand
ATAAATTTAAACTATTATTCCAATGGTAGCATTTGGTGGAGAGGTTGATTTACCAATAACAAGTCTGGGAACAAAATTGGTATTTATAATGGCATTGACGTATTTAAGAAAATGTTAGGAATACAATTTTGCCTTTCTCCTCATCATATTACATGTATCTTCATATATTACTACAAGTCTATTATTTTCTAGTATTTAGTATCCCACTCCCGAGCTCCTTATAGAAATGACTCAGTTCCCCAATTTGACATCAATGGCCCATCATGGATTACACCATGTTCCCCTTGAATTTCATTGATTCCCAAAAAAACATTTGCCTTACCTAGAGTGATTCTACACCCATGTGGAGAAAGTGCTAGCATGTACACTCAGAATTTCATTTATTCCCAAAAAACATTAGCCAATTACCTAGGGTGATTCTACACCCATATAGAGAAAGTGCTAGCTTGCACACCCAAAAAGCTCACCGAACCACTAGGCTTAAAGTGTACAAGTATCTTCATATATCAATACAAGTCCATTATTTTCTAGAATTTAGTGTCCCACTCCCGAGCTCCCTATAAAAATGACCCAGTTCCCTAATTTGACATCAATGGCCCATCATGGATTACACCACACGTCCCCCTTGAATTTTATTTATTCCCAAAACCATTAGCCAATTACCTAGGGTGATTCTACACCCATGTGGAGAAAGTGCCAGCATTTACACTCAAAATTTCATTTATGCCCCAAAAACATTAGCCAATTACCTAGGGTGATTCTACACCCATGTGGAGAAAGTGCTAACATGCACACTCAGAATTTCATTTATGCCCCAAAAACATTAGCCAATTACCTAGGGTGATTCTACACCCATATGGAGGAAGTGGTAGCTTCCTTACCCAGAAAGCTCACTGAACCACCAAGCCTTAAAGTGTTTTATTCCCAAAAAAACATTAACCAATTAAGCCTAAGCCTAACAATGCATGTCAGCATGCATGTGTGGGCTAAGCATCCTTTAAACACTCAAGCTTGCATGGTAATTTCAGTGTATAATAATATGGACACTACCTAAAAATCTATAGGTAAAACCTTAGAAGAAAGTACATGAGCAACTGTGAAGATAATTACGAGATTAAAAAATAAAAAGTGAAAGGAAAGCTTGATAAAATACCAAGTAGCAGTAAACCTTTCCATCATGTGTAAATCTTACAACAGTGTGTAATGCCATGTCACTGTTTTAAGTGATTATGTTGAGAAATAGTAACATTATTGGCCTAATAACTTTACCCATGAAGATCCCTTCTTGTGATTGTTTGCACTGCTTTTTCAAACTCGTGCAAGATAGGTAGATCAGTGCCTCTGCCCGCCATAAAATACACCCACTTAAAAAAGAAACGAAACATGTTAACAAATTCCAATGTAAATCCACTCAGATTGCAATAAACGAGAAGGGAAAATGTCTTGTAACGTAACAAAATTTAACCTGAATCCTCCATTAAATTGTTCGGCCCTGCAAAGCTATGGAAGCCCATATAAAACATCGTACAGAATGAGAAATTGAGTTGTGTGCAGGTTGTAGATCGTTCGTCTAATACGCTGAAAATAATAATTTTCTGAATTCCATGGAAGCAATGGTTTAATTTCATTGCCATTTCTGGTTATACCTCGTTGTAACTGGTTGATAATGGAGAGAATAATAGGTTAAGTTAAAAATATATATTGAAGAAATATATGTTAGCAAATAAATTCATCTCTATTTGCATGAACATGTCATGAAATGCTATTTAAATGATAAGATTCAAAGTTATCAGATGATGAAAATAAGAATTTGGGGTTGCCCAAAATCCCAATTTCTTTAAAAAAACAAGATCCTAAGTCTGTTTCTTTCGTGATTTCTTCGCTGGTAGAGCATTCATCTCTCCATCATCATCAGAATCTTCCTCTGCGCTGCACGCTGTCTTCAACAAACATTTACATATAACATATACATGATATTTGGATGGCCATATATAACAGTTAAACGATATTTAGATCAACAAGCTTGAACACAAGATTTAACTTAATTATACCATACATAGAGGCGTAGGCGTACACAATACTAGAACACGTTTCATATATATATACAGAACAAATTACATTCAAGACTAAGGCATTTCAGCCTTAAAACCCAGCTCACAATCGACTACATCTTGCTCACTCACTATTTTACTCACAAATAAGATATATCTCACACCCTATCACATTACATTTATATAAGAATTTTAGGAAGGTTCAATCATATCCTCTCATGATTTTTTCCACAAAAGCTCCATGCATGGACGCTTTAAATCTGCTTTATCCTTTTTAAATCTATTTTTCTGCTTTAAATCACGCTTTTCTTTTTTTCTGATCCTCTGGTTTGCTTTGTTGCTGGTTGCTCCTGCATCAGACTCCCGAGGCACAAAAATTTATGACCTCTTGGTCATATGGTCTTCATAATATCAATTTTATCCACTGCATTCTTTCACTAAACTCTGTGAGCTGCAACTAACCTCTACAGTAACAGCCTCCTTGTTACACGATACCTCACCAAGCCCTCCCGCACTCGGTCTTTTGGCATCCTTCTCTAGGTTGTTGCAAATCTTCTCACCTTCCGCTGCCACCATCTGCACAATAACAAGACCATAAACTCTTCAACTCAATTGTACCTCTTTCCGCAGAATCTTACTGCTCTGATACCACCTGATGAAAATGAGACTTTGGGGGTTGCCCAAAATCCCAATTTCTTTAAAAAAACAAAATCCCGGAGCCTATTTCCTTCGTGATTTCTTCGCTGGTAGAACATTCATCTCTCCATCATCATCAGAATCTTCCTCTGCACTGCACGCTGTCTTCAACAAACATTTACATATAACAGATACATGATATTTGGATGGCCATATATAACAGTTAAACGATATTTAGATCAACAAGCTTGAACAAAAGATTTAACTTAATTATACCATACACAGAGGCGTAGGTGTACACAATACTAGAACACGTTTCATATATATATACAGAACAAATTACATTCCAGACTAAGGCATTTCAGCCTTAAAACCCAGCTCACAATTGACTACATCTTGCTCACTCACTATTTTACTCACAAATAAGATATATCTCATACCCTATCACATTACATTTATATAAGAATTTTAGGAAGGATCAATCATATCCTCTCTTGATTTTTTCCACAAAAGCTTCATGCATGCACGCTTTAAATTTGCTTTATCCTTTTTAAATCTATTTTTCTGCTTTAAATCACGCTTTTCTTTTGTTCTGATCCTCTGGTTTGTTGCTCCTGCATCATCAGATGAATCAAAGCAACTAAAAAACATTAAAAATATATAGACTAACAAACAAATTCATCACAGTAAACATGGTAAGTAATTTTTATTTAGATTTGTTTTATAATAAAAGAAAACCAAATTTCAATAGGAGTTCGAAATTTACCCTAAATTTTCAATGTGATTTTTCCAGAAAATGTTTGCTTAAATCATGAATCACGAAAACCCTTAATCTAAAATATACAAAAAGTTAAAATGAAATATTCAAAACAAAATTTAATTTTTTTATAAAATGAAATATACAACGGATTAAAAAGAAAAGAAATATTTACAATCCTTACCCCTCATACCTTCTCTAGTTGCTGCCTCAAATCTAATACCAAATCCATGGTGAATACATTCATGCTGAGCTATGTGAAGAAAAGGATGTTACTCTGCCAAGATGATTTGTCCACAAAACAAATGAACGACAACAGGGATTCATTCAGTTGCAATGTCACACTATGTTGGCAAATCATCCTTGGCTAAGCATCATGTCTCACTTGTTTATGGAACTTGTTGAAATGGAATGGTAAAGAACTTGTTGAAATGGAATGGTAAAGATGATGCTTGTGATTTAATTTATAGGTATTATGTGAGACAATGTTTGAGGTGGATTTTGTTGGTTTGACTAGTTCCATTGGGATTTTGTTGGTTTGACTGAGTCAGTTGGGATTTATATTTTATATTGTTATTAAATTGATTTTAATTAAATTAATTTTACTGAAAATATAATTTATTTTAAGCAATAGAATTGTTGTTTTTAAAGAAAAATGAATTTATATTATGAAATATAGTTTTTGTGATTTCTATTTCTTAGAATTATAAGATGTTTAAATTTTAGAGAAGTCAACTTTGTTAAAAACTAGTTTAACTACGACATGATTTTATATGGAAAATAATGGCTTAAGTAAATTTATATTATTGGTTTTCCAAAAATAGTTTATACTAAAAAATGTAGTCTAAACAGATTACCATTCTTTAGGGAAAAATGGTTTTTTGGCAATAGTTTGATGAAATCTTGCAGAAATTTTGGAAACCGAGGTTATAATTGTCTTGTTTCAAAAATTTTAGGTGTTTTAGGTTTTTTTTAGAATAGGTTATAGTTGTCATGTTTCAAAAATTTTAGATGTATTTGGCTTTTTTAGAATACTAAATCCATTTCCACCATTAAAAAAGATTCAAACGTTCTCAAGTTGAAAACAACTAAAAAAAAATTAACATCAAAAACTTATTACCATAATATTTAATATTGCGTTTAATATTTATAATTTCATTTTTTTTGAATAATTAAAAAACTCATTTCACAAATTAAAATTATATTATTTTATTTATGAATAAAACTTTAACCATTCAAACTAATTAACCACACAATATTTTATTAATTTATTATTTCTAAAACTTTTTTCAAAATGATTTCTTATAAGAAAAAACAAATAATAAATTACTTATTAGAGTAACGAGATATATATGTAGAAATATCACCTATTTGATATTTAATAAATTTTTATCAAACCAAAAAAAAATCATTATTTCAATTATTTTATTTTTATTTTTATTAATAAATTTCATTGAAAAAATAATTAATATATAATATAAAAAAATTCCCAATTACTATATTTAATATTTTTTTAATAAATTTATATTTTATTAATTAAATTTTTAACATATTGGAACCAATTTTTTTTACCTTCAATATTTTTTTAATTAAATTTATATTTTATTAGATAAACTTTAACACGTTCCAACCAAATCTATAAGATACAAATTTTTTTGAAATTTGTTATTTCCAACCCCTTTTCAAAATGACTTAGTAAACCAGTAACTAAAAATAGCATCGTTCAAAATCTTACTAGATGCAAAGTTTGATTATATATTTTGTGAATATTTAGAAATTTCACGAACGTGAGCAAGTTCCAAGTTTTTGGTTTTACTAATGAAATTTGTAGTATCTTGGAATTCTGGTTTGAGAACTAATTTCTTGGTTGGGTTGTTATTTATGTAATTATGATTATCTATGAGTAGAATTATTTTGTGTTATTTAAAAAAAAGACATGAATGAGGTTAAATAATTCACATGGTTCTTGTAATTAACATTTTATATATTTTTGAAATTTACAATTGAGATAAAGATGACGTGTATGTCTAATTTTAGAATATTCAAGAAATACCCAAGTAATTACACATCATATGTATAGAGGTAGTTTATTGTATTAATAATTTTCTTGGATGTCACATGTAGCTTTGGAATATTCTGGAAATTCACAGTGAAGATAAGGATCTCTGATATGTATAGAGGTAGTTTTTGATATTAATGTTTTTTTTTTTAAGAATGTCTTTGGCATTAATCACATCATTATTGTTTGGTCTATGTTTCTAACCATCTAATTGGTTCATCGGCATGACAAACATTAGATGGTTTGAAACATCGACCAAACAATAATGATGTAATCAATCCCAAAGACATTTTCAAAAATAATATGGATCACAAAATTATCATGATGCCTCATTTTGGAAAAAGGTTGGATTGGTTGACCACTGAATACAGTGGAGGATGTGATGAAGGCCTCTTGAAATGTTTGATTTTGGGCTCCCAAGCCCTCTATCTCAAGAAGTAGTAAGTGTATTTTGATGCTTGAATAAAATGGCTTACAATGACTCCTATCTAGGTTTGTCTCCTATGACTTCCACTTCCATACTATTCCAAATAGGTCTTCAAGGAAATTGGAAACATATTGGGTTTTTACTATGAAGCGGACTACTCATTTCAATCCTTGGGCTACATGGAGTTGGCCATAATCATAGTAGGATTGAATTTGGCTTCGGGTCTCCCAGTCCTGATCTCTATTTAGTATCAAAAGTGATTCCACAAGGAAAACCATCGATTACGAGGGTATCCCTTTCAAGTTCTATCGTTTCCACTCATATGGACACTTAGGAGTAGATTGCAATAAGGGAAAACCAAGAAAAAAATGGGTTCAAAAATGAAGTCAAAGATAGGGGAGCATAGAACTCCATGTTAAAACCCCATGAAGTTGCTTTAAGTTCTCCTTCCAAGGGGATCAACCCCACATCTTCTAAAGATTCTCAGACTCAGGATGTTATTGATGCATAAATAGAAGAGGCTATTTTTTCATTTCTAGTTGGCATCTTTCTAGAGACCACTACTAAGGCAGACTCTTACTATATAGGTATGATTTCTCCCTCCCATCCCTTCATTATGGTTTCCTCTATAAAAAATCCCGCGTTGAATACAATTGAAGTTTTGTTGTCATTTTCTCACATTGTTACTTATCTCCTTGAGAATCTCCCTAATCTATTAATTCCCCACCCTTCCCCAAATTTTCCCTTCGGTTCTAGTCCCCTTCCTATTTCCCCCTCTCAACCTCTTTTAGTTCTATATTTCCTCCCTAGAAAGCATCCCCCCCCTTAAATCCCCTCCTCATCCTACAACCTCCATTCTCACTCTACTTCCCTTTTGGCCCGCCTAAGGGCTCATTGGTTTCCTTCATTCCAAAACTAGGAGGAGGTCTAGGATAGGAAATTGATGCTGAGATTGGTAGCCATGGGTGGGGTAGAAGCAGGCCTCCTTGGAGATTTTTCAAGGGAAGCAAATTTCGATTTTAGGGGCTCTTGGAGCTAATGCCCTTATAAAGGGTATGAAATGAGAATTTTATCCCTTAATAACACGGGTTTGGCTAACCCGAAAAAAACCCTAGTCTTGAAGTGCCTCATTTTCTTACACTCTCCTCACACTATTTATATCCAAGGAATCATGATTGACGGACCGAAAGATATCTCAATTCTAGCTCCTATTCTCTAGAATTGGTCCTTTCACTACACTGACACAAATGACCACTTTGGTGGATTGATAACTTGATGGAAATAAAGCATGATCTCTTGTACTTTATCTTGGTACTTATGATCATATCTAGAAGCTCCTTTCGCCATTAGAGATACTGACCTCTATTTTTTGGGCTTAAATATATACAACCCATATTTGGATAGGAAATCAATATGGAAAAAAAAAATTAGCCTTCCCTATTTCAGCTCTAAGAAGGTCATTATGGGGGGAGATTTTAATTTTCACTTTGGTCATTCTAAATTTTGGGGACTAACAGCTCACCAAGACCCTCTTGATCATTTTTTTTTCGAAATTTTCGACTTATTAGGCTTGCCCAATGTCCTTCCTTAGAAATCCCTCCTAACATGGTCAAACAATCTGTTAATTTTAGGTATGTTCTATGCTTAGAGAAATTTATTTCAATTTTCACAGTTAGCTCAATGTCTTTCCCAGATTGGCAATCACATCAGCATTAAAGTAAACTGCAAATAGAACATAAACATAAATTGCAGAAGACAAGCCAAGACAAGAGGATACAAGATGTGGTGCTAGCCAAGGACAACCCCAATGTGGGGAAACCCTTGATCAATTCTTCTTATATGTTCTATAATAGTTTAGCAGAGAGAGAGTATATATATATCAGAAGTTAAAATTTTGACTTGACAAAAGAAAAGCAGAGATCTTCACTAAGAAGATAACACATGAGGTGGCTTATCTGAACTCAGGTGAAGGCATACTGCTTCAATCGATTCTCCAAGGTGATTCCATCACCATGTTGCACCCATCACAGTGTTGCACCCATCACTGTGTTGTACCCATCACTGAGCTGCACCCATCATACTGCATACATTCATCACTGTGTTGCACCACTGTCATGTTGCACTATGTTGCACCATTCATCACTCTGCTACACCACTGTCTTGTTGTCACCTACATGATGCGTACTACAATACTGTAGCTCTGTCATGGAACAGCCTTAGCTGCTTGCTATGGCTTGCAGCCTAGCAAAGCAGCTAGTTGTAGCAAGAGATTCTTCCAACAGATCTCATGAAATCTTTATACATACCCAAACATAATCTTGTTACAACATTGTTTGCTATACTTGACTTTGTTGTCAGCACTTTGATTCACCAACCAACTAAACAGTCTTAGGAAAAAGTCATGTCCAAACATATATGCTACCACCTACAGCATCTTGTTGTAATACAATAACTCTTGCCGCAGTTTTAGATCCACTTTCCTTGATGTTTCTAAGGGTCCTTTCATACATAGATAAGGGCTCCTTCAATTAAGGTTTTCCTCCTACATTTGCTGCAGCTAGGATATCCTCCTTTAGGACTGTGAAAAAGGGTAACGCTAGCCCTCATTTGACAGCAAATGAGGGCATACCAAAATGAATCTTAAACTTCTGTTTGGACAACAATTTAATGGACAATTTGACAACTGCTAGGAACATTGTTAGTAGTGGCTTGAACCTCCTTCTTGGACTATTGTTAGGGAAGATAGAAGCCTCATCAAACTGTGGATTAGGGCTCCTAGATTGGGCTATGTATTAATGCCTCTTGACTGCATTAAAAGTGTGGATTAAATCCCTTCCTTGGACAATATATAACTCTCTTCCTTGACTGTGTGCGCATCTCTCCCTTGACTGTGTCTAGGGCACCAGATTGTGACACTTGATTGGACTACAATTAGATCTTGTCAAGATTTTCTCTTTACAACAAAGACATGCCTCCTTTCGGTGCTTATGAAACCCTCATTAACTGCAGCCTAGGAGTCTTCTTTCTCTATGGATATGATCCCTTCATGACAATGTTAGTTTGCTTAGCATATAGGCCTCTCCTTGAAGCATAATGGAATCATCCTTCACCTTCTTGACAATGTTATAGAGTATCTCCTTCCATGGCTGTGATTTTATCTCCCTTAAGGCATTAGGGCATCATGAGGCTTCTTATTTTTACTGTTGATTAGGGCATCATTAGGCCAGCGTATATCCTAGGGAACTCCCTCTAGATCTCATCTTCATCAAACCCAAAAACATGATAAAGAGAGATCACAAGTGTGAGTGTATGAAATGACTTAAAGGCTACCTCTATTTATACTAAAACGTTGAGCACAAGTGGAGTATATTTGGTTGTTGGTCGACCTTGACGAATTGACCCATAACACAAATAAATTCATATATCCATGAACACTTATCGGAATCTTATGATCTTTAGATCAATCCTACACCTCTCAATGAGAGGGATCCAAGAAAAATATCAGCTGCCATTAATAAGATTACCCACATGGAGTTTGGCCCTAGCTGCCAAATTTAACACAATCAGACTTAAGAAGTATACATATCAAAAATGATAGACCGAATTCTCATCTCAAATTATGTTTTGGATCAAAAATTTCAAATTTAACAACGGTTCCTTTTGGTGGAGGACCAGATCATTTCTCAATTTTCTTGGACCTAAAGTGCTTAAGACATAAACTATTGGACCCCTCAATCTAAACCCACATTAGTTTAATTGTTTGTCTCTCATGGAAAAAATCAAAGACTCCTAAACTCCTTTTGATCCCTTTATAAGGGAATCACCACCTATTCAATTCCAAAGGAACCTAAACAGAGTCAAAGGAATCATTTTCAAATGGGCCCATGAAACAAAACAGGATGAAAAGCTTATCCTTGAAACCAAAAAGAAAATACAAGAACTCCTGGAATCTTCAAGCCCACTTTCTTTCCCTGAGGAGTAGACATCATCTATAAAATCAATAGAGGAGAAAAAATAGTCCCTCCTCTTAGTAAAGGAAAGAGAATGGAAATTAAAGAGTAGATCCCTTAGGAAATTATAGGCTAGAGACGAAAATACAAAGCATTTCCACAAGGTTTCCAACCACAGGAAAGTATTTAAGATTTTCTGGGATATGAAAATCTCGGATGGCCACATTGTCTCAGTAAATCCATCTTCATGAATGAAAATAGAGAAAATATAGACAAAATCCTCAAAATTGCAAGCTATTTTTCAAGTTTCATTGACGAAGAGGGGAACAGGTGTATAATGGTGGAAGTAACAAAAAATGAGCTAGAGAATGTGTTAAAAACATTCCAAAATGAAAAAAACCATGGCCTGGATGGCATTACCATCAAATTATATCTCAATTGCTTTGATTTCATAGGGTATGATTTACTCAAGGTGACCGAGTATTCCAGGATAAATGGAAAAATCCTTGCCCCTTTCAACTCAACTTTCTTAGCCCTTATTCCCAAAAACTAATAATCCATCCTGTCTTGATCAATTTCAACCCATTTCACTGCACACAAAAAATCTATAAAATCATGTCTAAAATAGTATCACTTTGTTTAAATCCCATCCTCTTTGCCCGCATTTTCTAGAGCAATACGATTTTTTGGAGAATCACCAAACTCATGATGCGATAGGATTGGCACAAGAATGTTTTCACTCCATTCATTCTTAAAAGCAAAAATTTGTCATCTACAAGGTGGACCTCTTGACAAATTTTGATAGGGTCGAATGGTTATACATTAGACTCCTTCTCCTCC
>APFE030207160.1:0-10795 GCA_000404065.3 Pinus taeda | reverse complement strand
TTAAGGATGTATAAATATGTAGATTATCTAAAATTCAAACTATCGACTTTCTAATTTAAAAACGCAAAACAATAAAACCCCCCTAAAAAAAAATAAAAAAAAAATTAAGATAGAGAACAAGAAAATATGAATAAGATGACGACTTCAAAAACTATCAAATTTAGAAAATAATTTTTCACATTTCACATATTAGAAAATTAAAAGTCAAAAAATAGGTCTTTTAAAAAAAAGGTGTGATGCAGAATACTCACTTTTTAAAATCAGCATGAAAATCACTACCATTCTAAAACTTGATTTCATCCTTGAACATGAAAAAAAATTAAAGTTCCAAAAACCATGTTCTAAAAAAAACATGTGTATTCTGCATCACCACTTTTGAAAATCGGGTCATTTTTTTGCTATCTCTACGAAACGGGTAACAGTATCAGTTCCCGTTTCAAAGTTTACATTGTTTAAATCATGCCACGTCTTCGTAGGGTCCTTCCACACCCTGACGAAGACATGGTGGAAGTCTGCTTTAAACTCAGTAAAGCTCTACAAACTGTTGTAGACTATGGATGATAACCACAACTTGCGATTGATCCCGATCCAGATATTCATCTCCATGAATATCCAAAATATCTTGCTCTCCTTTATCCTCTGCACGTCCTTGTTTGTCCACAACAAAGCGTACTTCACTACCTCTGGAAGGTTCGACGCGACCGAAGGGAACTGGCTATCTTCGGGCGGCTCCCGTGCCATCAGTACGATCGACAACAGGAGCCATGCGTAATGAAATGTTTTGCCCTGCTCCTATCCCTTGTGGCAATTCGCAAGGAACTCGCCGCATAGATAGTTCGCCCAGTTGAACTGGTCCCCTTCTGCACATTGCGCTGCTAGTGCAACCACTGGCACGGGCATCTCATCCACGTGACACTTCCACATCACCTTCCCTACCAATATTTGTGTCGTGACCTTGACTGTAGGGTTGTTGATACTAGAGATGGCATACCCTCGCTTCTTCTTCTCCAACTTAAACTTCTTTGTCATTGCCTCCGCGAGGGCCAACTTGCCACCTTTTCCTTTTGAAATGTTTGCTGGGTCCTCTCATGAGCAAGGTAGTCGTGTAATCCGGTGAATCAGATGGTCTATGATGGGGATGGGCTCTTCCATCCACAAGAACCCATCATGCACCAAGCAGAGCAGCTTCCTAATGATGAAGATGGGCACTAGGGCGCGGTGGCAATGTGGTACTCAGAGCAGGTTTAACAACCCAGCCTTTTCTACACCTCTGAGCCATTTTTGTGGCTCCAATTCAATCATTCCAGCTATCACATCGATCTTCTGGTGCATTAGCTTCTCAGTTGCTAAATGCGGGAACTTCTCATGGTCTGTGAGGTCCCAATCTTCTAATTTCAACACAGGAACCCCCCCCAAGTGTGGTCCCTCAAAGATAATATCATCTGGGAGCAGAGGAGTCTTCAGAGAACTCTTGCTCTCATCTATATCCTTTGGCACCTTGGCTTTACCCTTTCCCGGAGGCACATATTCAAGAAACCGGGTAATAGGGTCTGCACCCTGGGTTTCAACTTCCATCTCTTCATCCTCCTCCTCCACCAAGATTTCTTCAAATTCCTCCTCTTCGACCTCCAAATTATTGGCCTTCCCCTTTTCATGCAATGTGAGCTTGGCCCTTAGTGGATTTCTGGGTGAGACGCACACTGGGATCATGGCCTGCTTATTCTTCTTATGTCTTGGTGTTCACGGTGATTTAGGGACCTCAACGATCATTCCGGTGCTCTCTCGAGCTTCCACTTCCAAAATTTCCTACATGGCTTCCTTGGCTATCACTACTCCTATGTCCATGGCTTCTTCGGGTGGTGAAATAGCGCTACTCCACAATTCCTTCAGTGTCTCAGGTAGTTGCTCAAACAACGAATTCACTTTCAAAGTCTCGAATAAGTCTCAGTTCGTGAATACTCGAGCGTGCAAAAACTCAGTTCTCAAATTGCCAAGTGTTGTTTGCTAGACAACCATTTGTAATTTAAGGCGCCTTTTGAATTTGAATTCGACTGCTCCCCCCACATTCGGTCTATTAATGCTAGTTTGGCAGTAGATTTCCAAGAATCTAACTCATAAATTCTACCTTAAATGCTTTCCACCTGCTCCATTTGGCCTCAAACCAACCATCAAATCATGAATAGTGACTTTAACGGTCACTTTCTGACAGATCTGCGTGCGGACCCTATGACACTTCACTACTACGCGCAGTCCTGACATCACACAGTTCCTGAGAAGAGTAGTTTATAGTCTCGCACCTCCTTTCAGTTGCCTGGAGTGCTAAGACTATGCCACTTTGATATAGTCACATCGCCGGATCGTCGGTGTATGGCTTCAAGCCACTGCCATTCACCTTTCCTAGGAAGGGTTCTCCATTTAACTTGACCAACTGTACCACGCCTCTGTTGGTAATATCCTTAATAATATATGGCCCTAACCAATGCATCCTGAACTTTCCTGGGAATTTATTATACTTACTGTCATACAAAAGCACCAGATCATTTACCTTGAACGTGTGTAGCTTGATGTGTCGGTCGTGCCATGCCTTTTCACGCTACTTTTGGGCCTGTTGGTGAAATCCAACCAAAAATCATTTTTCTTCAAGCTCATCCAACTGTACGAGCCTCTCCTCCATGGCTCTGCGATTCGTCATAGCTATGAGCACTAGTATGCGCAGACTAGGCACGATGTATTCCATAGGCATTATGGCTTCCACTCCATAGACAAGCCTAAAAGGTGTTTGTCCCGTCAGTTTCTTGCATGTCGTCTGATAAGCCCATAACACTGTAGGTATGCATAGGTCCCAATCACTTCACGGTGCATTGCATACCATGGTCAACGCATTTTCAAGAACTTTGTTGAATGCCTCCACTGTCTCGTTAGCCTATGGGCGATAAGGTGTGATCTTCTGGTGATACACTTGAAATTCCTCTGTTATCACGTTGATCGTCCCGTTCAGGAAGTGTGTACCATGATCACTCATCAAGATCTTCTAACATCTAAATCACATCAGTACGTGTTCAAATAAAAACTTCGTAGGAGTCGCGCTCGTGCAATCCTTCACCGGCTGCGTTTTTTCCCAATGAGTCAGATACTCTGTTGTAGTGATAATATACCTCGCACCTATCTTTCCTTGAGGTTTAATAGGTCCTACAAAATCTATTGCCCACTTTTCGAAAGGTTGCAATGTCATTTGTGGATTCAAATTAATTTCATCCCTTTGCGATGGCCTTCCTGTCCGTTGACATACATCACATGCCATGCAATATGCTTTTGAATCCTGATGAAGGGTTGGCCACCACAACCCATTACATAGAATCTTCTGCGCAGTTTCTCTTCCTACATAATGTCCTCCAACAACACCCCCATGAGCATCCACGAGGATGCTGCTTTGTTCAAACTCAGGTACATACCTTCACAATATTTCATCATTCCCCATCTTGTATAGATGCCCAACAATGACAGAGAAGTCTGCCGCGTGTACCACTAATTCCTTCTTTTGCTAGATAGAGTATCCTTTCGGCGCAGTTTTGGTTGTTAGAAAGTGTATTATATCTTCGAAATGTCCATCCGCTATGAGAAAAGCAAAGAGTTGTGCATCAGATAATCCTTCTCCTTCCTCCAAACTAGTAGGTTCCTCCCCTATCTCGATGCATGACAGGTGATCTGGTCCCATATTCAGTCGTCCAGGCTTCACAACAACTTCAAAATCATATTCTTGGAACAATAAAATCCATTTGCAAATGTGCCCCCCCACCATAGGCTTATTGACCAGGTACTTTAGTGCAGAGTGATCTGTATACATCTTAAAGTGGCCTCCTAGCAAGTAGTGTTGGTACTTCTAGAGCGCATACATCATAGCTAGCCCCTTGTGCTCAGTGGTGGAATAATTCTTCTCTGCTTTGGATAATCTATGGCTTGCGAATGAGATAGGGTGATCCAATCCTTCTCTACCATCCTACGTCAATACTGCCCCCAACGCTATACACGATGCTTTGACATGTACATGGAACTCTTTCTTCTAGTTCGGGAAGACTAGAATCGGCACAGTAACCATCTTTTCTTTCAATATATCCAGGATTTTCTTACAGTCATCGTTCTAGCAGAATGTGACATCCTTCTTCACAATATTTCCATTGGTGTGGTGATTTGTGCATAGCCTTTGATAAAATTTCTATAATATCCTGTATGTCCTAGAGTAGTGCGCAACTATTTCACACTTCTCGACACTTCCAAGTTCTGAATCACTGCGATCTTCGCGGGGTCTACCATTAGCCCTTGTCTACAAACCACATGCCCCAATAGGTTCCCAAAAGGAATGAGGAACAAACACTTCTTTAGGTTGAGCGCGATTTGGTATCTTCGACAGGTATCCAACATCAAGTGCAAGCTCGCTACATGGCACTTAACTAGCCCAAATACTGTCCTGTCATCAAAATAGACCTCCAAGAACTTATGAATATATTCCTTGAATGCCACAACAACCACGCGTGAAAAGATAGCAGGTACATTCTTCAATCCAAACGGCATGACTGTATATTGGAAGCAACCCCGTTCAGTTGCAAAGGTGTTCTTTCTCCTATCCTCCTGCGTGATTTTGATCTGGTGGTAACCTAAGAACCCATCAGTTAAAGAATATGCTTCCTGACCTCCTACATTGTCCAACACTTCATCCGTGAATGAAGTTTGGAATGGATCATGCACACAAGCATCATTCAATTTTTTGAGATCCATGCATATCCTTATCTCATCCTTCTGCTTCTTCTCTTGCACCACCATTGGGCTTACCCAATCAGATTCTTCTATAGGTTCAGTGATGCCCGCTGTGAGCATTTTTTCTAGTTCGACACGGACTTTCTCCTTGTATTTCGGATTTAAGCGATAAGGCCTATTCTTAACTGTCTTTGCGTCGGGCTTTAATGTGATCTTCATCACTCCTAGATCTTCAATTATTCCTTTCAAATCCGTAAACTTTGTCGAGAATAAGTCCTGATATTCACGAAGTAATTCAACGACCTTATTCACCGTCGCATTGTCCTAATAGTCTCTGATCTTCGTTAATTTGGGTTCTGCCTCCATACCAATGTTCACCTACTTAGTTTTCACCGGTGCGACTATATCAGGATTCTCATTTTGTGGTCCTTAGACCTACGGGTGGCCTTCTGTTTCTGCAATGTTAATATTCCATGGATCCTCATCCTCCTCTTTAGTAGTTACATTATAACATCCCAGTGCACGACTCAAATAAGTATCCCATTCACGATGAATCAGGTATACTGGCTCTTGTGGTATCCTAAAGATGGCTGCTTTTACCTCTTGTAATGCTTCATCAATACTGTCCCACCCATCCTCAAAACTAAAGGTCATCATGAACCCTTCACGCAGGATATCCCATTTTCTTGTCCCATGGCAGAGCTCTATTTCTATATACTAGTTCATTGGTATAACATCTAGGGTATGATAAAACACGTGCACCCACTTAGGTTGTGATTTTTCTCCATAGACCTGCATCCACTTGGCCAGATGTGCGTGTGGATCGTCCTGCCCATCATACTTGTCTGTCAGTCACACCTTAGGCTTCCCAAATCATACTCGCATCATTCTCCTACATTTGCACCAATCATCAAAGCTTCCTTTGTGTGTACCCCACCATCTTGCGGGCATAGCACACAGTACCCAGTCCAAGACCTGGAAGCATTGCTTTTCTTGCACATCCCTTTCAAATGCATCCAAGAAGGTATATACCTCATTTAGACCATCATAAGTAGGTAGATCTCTTACTTTTGTTGACACACAACGCAACGACTAGGTCATCATGTTACAATTCAATGTAGTTACTTCGTGTAACCGATTCTGCCATCTTTCTACTTCTTCATTAGAATTTGAAGTGTAGGAACTCTCGCGCTCCCATGCAATCCATCCATCTATGGTGGGATTCACCCAATCTTGGTCTCACGTTGTTATCTTGTAGATGCAATCTAGATCATCATCACTCTCATAGTCATAGATTGGCTCTGTATAGCATGATCCTTGTTGTGTAGGTAAATCCCCTCTGTGGACAAAGGCGATCCCACTAGGCTAATTGAGGTCTAGCAACAATCAAACAATGCTAATGTGCAAGTTCCTAATTTCAAAGTAAAGGCCAATGATAAGGGCCTACCTCGAATCCAACGCTTATATTCGTAGAATGGTCATCGCTTTTGTTCTTTCGCTTCAGCCGGTCACAATCCTCACAATCTCCATGAATAGACACCTGCACATGCAAAGAACAAGACAAACACAAGCATAAAATCCAGGAAATGCAACTATGTATCAGTCAGAAAGGATACAACTCAAACATCATAATAAAGACACATTAGTGGAACCATAATGATAGTCATCTATTATTATTGATAAAACAAAAGAGAATACAACCAAGTTCTGACGTCAAATCCTCCTTTGGCTGGGTGAATTAGCAACACATGCCTTGTAAAGCTTGTAGGGGATGGGAACAAGCCTCTCTCTCCTTGATCACTTGGACATGGATCTCCTCCTTAAAGATTTAGCCTCATAGGGATACACAAGACCTCTTGCAAGATGAGCTTAGCAATCCTCAGACTTTGGGAACTTGTAAAATAGAATTACTAACCAAGAATTACCAACTAGCTTGTCAAATGGGAAAGAACAAGCTTATATAGAGATGGGAGGAGTAGATAAGGCCATCCACTTGATTCATGGGATTTTC
Source organism: Pinus taeda (assembly GCA_000404065.3). NCBI lineage: Eukaryota > Viridiplantae > Streptophyta > Pinopsida > Pinales > Pinaceae > Pinus > Pinus taeda. The sequence goes on along the minus strand of APFE030207160.1, from coordinate 4,032 downwards.
CTTATCATAAGGAAGCTTCCATGAGAGGTGTAGAACTACTTCCCTCCTTGGGAGATACGAAGCCCAACTGAACCAACTAGAACTGGAATTAGTTCATGGATAAGGTGTAAGGAACCTTCGGAAGTTTGATGGTTAAAAACTTTACCCAACTGGGTTGGCACTAGTGCGACTCTAAGACAGAGTGCTAGTTGTGGCGCCCTCTTTGGAGGATTTACCCCATTGGCGCGAGTAATACACTGTGGAATAGCGCCAATGGAGAAAGGGCTATATTTTTGGGTATTTTGTAGAAGGTGTCTTCAGGGCATATGGAATACATACTTTAAGGGATACAAAGCAGGTGTTTTCAAGTCATGTCACTTCTCACAGGTCCTGAAATAGGTCCTCCAATGTACGGGAGAAGGGGTAACAGGGACAGTGACAAAATACTATGTAACAGATGCCCCCTAAAGCATGAAGCCCGAGAGAAAGAGGGGTGAAGTGCTTTACAAGAACATGGTCAAATGAAAACACGGCCGCCAGAGAACCTGCACGAAGTACAACTGATAGCCCAAATGCATGATGTACATTGTATGGTCACAGCCATCCATAGCAGAGTACATAAAAATCTGGATCCCAGGTATGGACGCAGCCATCTGATGAGGATCAAAGAATAGACTCAGGCATGGTCGCAGCCATCCAGTGAATGAGTCATGTAGTGATTATAATAATCCATAAAATGCAGCCTGGATCCCAACATACAAAATTCAGGGACTTGCGCTCCAACTCAACCCGAACAGAGTACAAGTTCAAGCATGCGAATATAGGAGTCGAAGTCGAACATGCGAGAACATCTTATGATTACCAGTCAATGATGAAAACTGTTAACAGGCACGAGAGGTACCACCAATAATGACAATGGTCCTCAAGGTACTATAGGTACAATCCACGGCGTGCAAATCAGTGAGCTGGTGTCGAACACCCGTAGAATCATTTGTAGAATCATTCGATCAGAGGCTAATGATGAAAACCTCGCGTCGAATATGAAGAACCTGCCATTGGGGCATGTAGGCTCCAAGGTACCTGAAGGGAGTCTCTAAGTCAACTTCCTGGATAATGAGCTGAAGTCGACAGGAAGTGACCTTGATCGAAGGTGGGCCATAATGTTTCCCACATCATCGACATGAGACAGAGAAGGATAAAATTTTTTGTGTGAAGTATCAGAGGGAGGTTGAATATTCTGCAGAGGTCAACTTCTCTTGAACATATCGGCGGCACGACAGTGGACTTGGCAGTATTTGACATCAAATGATCAGGGGTCATGGTGACAAGGCGATGAGCAGATGAATGGTCAAACAGGATAACCCAAACCCATGGAGGCAAGAGTGAAACAAAATGAGATATCCCCACCTAGACACAAATGCAGACGAGTGCCATGTTCAAGAGCGACATACTGCTGACACGACGATGATTACAGTTCCTTTATTCCCCCACCATTTCTGGAGAGTACCCCGGTATTTTTGGATGGAAAGCTTGACAGGGATAGCATATGCTTGAGAGGCGTCATTTCGACGAAATCCGATGTCATCAAGTCTTTAACGAGTCTGACAAAGGAAGAACTCGGCGCCTTTTCATATTTAGAGAGTTTGAAAAGAAAACAAAAAGAAAACTCCAAGGGTGTCATTTTTCATAAAGTTGTGTCTCTCGAGCCCAAAAAAGTATAAAACCATACTCGAAAGAACTTCCCGATAATTACGACCAAGGAGTACTTTTCATAAGTAGTGACTCTGATCTGAAAAAGTAAAAAATCGATCAAAACCACGTCGCTTCGTAACCGTTAACGAACCGGAAATGACAAAGGTCCGACGATCTTTTCATTTTTAAACGGTCGGAAAAGGGTTTGAAGACGACCGCCTCTCATGTCCGTTTAACGAGTCGAGAGGACCAACTCGGCATTCTTTTCATGCTTAGAGAGTCAGAAAAGAGAAAAAGATGACTCCAAAGTGACTTTTTCGTGTATTTACCGAGTCCGAAAAAGTATAAAATACAACTCGTTTCGCCATGAAAGCTCCATAAATACCTGTCACTACACAAAACATCAGCATAAAACCCATTTTCGACACAAATATCCATGAAAATATTCATAAAATGACTTTTTAAAGCTTAATTAGGGTCAAAAAGCTATAAAAAGGTGAAAATTGTAAAATAAAAATTACTTTTCACTTTTTACCTTTTGAGAGCGACATTGGGGCTTTTTGGAGTGCGACCTTCAGTTGGCGATTGCGACCAATCCAGTGGACCATTTCGAGCGCCGTCAGTGCCAGGTGAGTGGTCTTGTCCTTAGCTTCATTTTCATCTGTTTGAAATTTGTTTTTAATTGGATTTTCATTTCCTATGGGGGGGAATTTTAAATTCAGGGTTTGCGCCCATTGGCGCGTGTTTCAGGCACGAACCCACGCCAATGGGGCAAATTTCCCACAAGGCGCGCGCCCATGGGCGTGACTGTTTTAGAAATAGTCGCGCCAACGGCTGCTCGCATTTCTAGGCCAATTTTAACAAATTTAAAACCAATTTAGCTGCAATTTCAAGTTTCATGGGATTCTAATGCATCATTTTGACTTGTTTTTGCAGGGAAATCCGCAAAAATGGTGATGACATGGAAGGAACGGGAACATGACCAAGTGGACACATTAGCCCTAGTTGATGAGGATTGCATATAGGCTCTCAGAGCGTGTGGGCTCAAAAAATTCTTCATGCTATCCTATTTGCGAGCTCAGCCGGAGCTCCTACAGTACTTGATCGACTTGTGGGACGTGGAGGAACAGGTGTTCCGGATACAGGAACAGATACTGGATTTGGACATATCAGATGTTTATTTCTTGATAGGATTGTCACGACGAGGGCCAGTGCCTCAGTTGACTAGGAGCAGGCCATCCGGGGAGAATATGGATGAGGTAAAGGCTCGGATTTGCCCAGAGGCAAGATATGGGTAGGGCAGTTCGAAGGTGGATATCTCCACCGTTCAGGATCTGACACTGAGAGCCTTACTTTTCACTCTTACACGAGCTGCAGGGGCACAAGCACCCCACGAAGCTACGAAGAACCACCTACTATTAGCGATAGAGTGCCTTAGCCCGACGATCTTCAATTGGGCGTCAGCTGTGATGACCAATATGAAGAGGCAGCTGACAAAGGCCAAGCGGGGCAAGCTGCAACAGTTCGGGTATGGTTCCATCTTGGTGACGTTCTTCTTGGAACGTGTGCCAAGCTTCCAGGGCCAAGGGGCCTTTGTGGCAGACCCAGCACCTTGAGAGCCAAAGATGGCTCGATGGGCGGCACTGATGCCGAGGGGTGGTGGCGGCGAGCAGATGGCTTTCAGACCGGAGTTCTTCAGGTGGCTTCGCCGCCAACTGATCATGGTGGAAGACTAGCCGTATGCGGGGACAGACTTCACTGGAGACCCTGAACTTTCCCTTCCTAAGGGAGAGGACTGGGATGAGGAGATTGGTACGTCCTGATTTTTTGATTTTATATTTTTATGATTTTTTTTTATTAGTACATGGTCGTCCTAATGACTTTTATATGCACGTGCAGATGTTAGCCCAGAGTGTCGAGCTGGCTTGTCTTCCGTTGCGAGGAGACATCCAGTAGCAGCAGCAGTAGCAACAGATCCTCAGGAGGAGGGCGGTGACAGAGGGGAGCTTATCCAGAACCTCGAGGCTATCACTCGAGGGATCCCAGATTACGCTCGGCTAGCGGATGTCCCGCTAGCTTACCAGAGGCACACAGTAGGGGTGCCAACTCGCATCCACCATCTCTTGAGGCATCTAGTGCGAGCGGTGACGTGTTATCATGAGCACCACCAAGACTAGACATCTAGGCTTTTCTTTTCATGCATGTTTTTTGAGAGACATGTTGTCTCCGGATGTATTTAGACAAACATGTATTATTTTGGATGATGCACGGGGTGCAAACATTCTGGACACACACACACACACACACACACACACACACACACACACACACACACACACACACACACACACATATATATAT
>APFE030207155.1:0-12751 GCA_000404065.3 Pinus taeda | reverse complement strand
ATCATCCAAGAATTGTTCATTTATGTAATTTAAAGGAGGTTTCCCCCTCGAAGAGGCTAAATTCTAAGGCGTTGATCTATCTTTTCTATCTTTTCTTGAGCTGGTTTCATAACAGTACCAATGTTTACTTGCCTAGTCTTCAATGGCGCAGTGATGTTCGGATTCTATATCTGTAGACCTTCAACCATGTGATGGCCTTCTGCCTCTGGAATATTGATATTCCTTGGATCCTCATCCACCCCATCAGTAGTGACATTATAGCATTCCAGTGCATGGCGCAGCTGGGTGTTCCAATCTAGTTGAACCAACTCTAAAGGATCCTACTGTATTCTCAAGATCACTGCCTTAACCTCTTGCGGAGCTTCATCAATGCTTTCGAACCCATCTTCAAAACTAAAGGTCATTAGGAATCCTTTCCTTAATATATCCCATTCTACATTGCCATGGCAGAGCTCTATTTTCAATTACCAATTCATAGGGATTATATCCAGAGTGTGACAAAATAAATGCACCCATTCCAGTTGTGGCTCCGTTCCATAAACCTTAGTCCATTTTTCTAAATGATCACGTGGGTCATTCCTCCCATCATATTTCTCAGTCCGTTGAACCTTCAGCCAACCAAATCTCAACCTCAGAATCCTCCTATAATCACGTCATTCATCAAAGTTGTCTTTGTGCGTACCCCACCACCATGCTGGCATAGCGCGCAATGCCAAATCCAGCTCTTGAAAGCGATGATCCTCAAGTACTTCTCTCTCAAAGGCATCCAAGAACTTATCTACATCAATTAAACCATCATAATAAGGTAAGTTTCTTACCTCTGATGACACACAGTGCAGTGATTTAGTCATCATGCTGCAGTGTAGCATAGATACTTCATGCAGCCTATTCTTCCAATGCTCCAATTATTCATCTAAGTTTGAGGTACATGAGATTTCGTGGTCCATGCAATCCTTCCATCAGCAGTTGGATTAATCCAGTCTTGGTCACGTGTTGTAATTTTATAGATCTGATCCAAATTGTCATCATTGTCCTCAAAGTTGCAAACCGGTTCAGTATAGCGTGGTCCTTTTGTAGGGTCCAATGGTACTACAATGCGGAGTGATTTCCTTCCAAATGACATTGTCTGCTTCTTTAAATTTATTACCCCATTCATATCAATAGCCCAATAAATTCCCAAGGAGCACAAGGTATGGATTTTTGTCATCAACAATTTCTATCACTTCAAAATCAACCAGCGTGCTCGCACCTTCTTATCTATGGTAACTCCATGCAAACGTCCCATAGGGATAATCTTCAACCGGTTCGCCATGCTCAACTGAATTGGAGACCACTGCAACACAGGTCTCCCCATTCTCTCCCACATTTGTTTAGGCAAAAAGTTTGTATCAGATCCTAGATCCAGAATAACCTGGTCCATCTCATAGCCTCATATTTGTGCAGTGAGCCTCATCTCACGCCTTGTTCTTGTCTTATGTTTGTCAATCTTTCTAAGTACATGGTGTCCTTCAAGAGAATTCTCCTTACCAGCACACTTATTTATTAACTCCTATATCCATTTCACATCCTTTCTATCACACAGTAGTTTCATACAATTCTCCAAGAAGGTGGTAAGCATACAGGGTTCAACCTTTGTAAGCGTGCTAGTTTCAGGCATTTTGTCCTGACTTCCTAAGGTAGAGGCCTCAGCGAAGCTTTTCTTCACCTCCATAAATGTTCCCTTTGCATGCTCCAAATCAAACCCAATCTCCTTTTCTGGGGTCTTGTGGACCCACCCACTTTCCTCAGGTTATTTTCCTTTATCATCACCAGTCGTTACTCCACTTCTCAGCACAATATTCATATTTGGATCTTCCTCACAGGGCTCAACCCTCATCATCTGCAAGTTTTGCGTAGGATGCTGAGGCGGGGCCTTCTTCTCCTACATCTTGGCTATCAACACAGGGAATTCTTCTATTGTGTGGTCAAATTGAGTACGTTATTGATACGACAGGTGTGTTTGACTCATACACTCTCGTGTGTAGTGCCCTGGTGTTCCACAATTATAGAAAATGACCTTTCCACGACCTCTACTAGGTCCTCCTCCTCCTCGGCCTCGTCCACACCCCTCATATCCTTCACGTGCTCCCCCTGTGCCCTAATCCAGAGGTCAAGTCTCTGCTTTCATTCAATATGTAGGTGTCCTCTCCATCATTAGTTCATAGCTACGGCAATGGTGCTCATCGTGGCCCATCGATTTGCAGAAATCGCAAAACAATTGTTGTGGTGTTTGTACTAAATTTTGCAGCAAATGACAATTATATGTGACATGTTTTCAACCACCTAAAAAATAATGCACCATAGCACATGCCCCATACTTGGTCCTACTGAAGCTTCCTACCTCAAGGGCATCGCCGCCACCCATGATATAATTAGCAAAGATAGGGCAATGGTCCTTATCATGCCCCTGGCTCTTACATTTGAGGCACCAGAGTTCTTTGTGCACCTCTGTCATGGCCTCCTTTTCTTTTTTCAAGCTCTGCAATTTCAAACATAGGTTCTACAACTACAAGTGAATTTGTTGGACTCCCAAAGACGTGCCCTGAATAGGCGTTTTATGTAATCTCATCACAATTTCCATAGCTTCCACCTGAGTTCCTATCTTTTGTTGTGATAAAGCAATCCTTAGGTGGGGCAAGAGCGAGGCTATAAACCACTCGCAGTGCTGACTATCTGTGAGCGGATCACGCACTTCATCCTTTGATCTAACTCCAAAGGCCCTCATCGTGATTTCCTTAAATCCAATTACTGATTGTGATTCAGAATTAGGCTTACCGAATTCTTTGTTCAAAGCAATCTGAGTATCTACTAATGAAGCCAACGGATTATCCATGTAGTACTTAACATACCATGTCAGTGTGTGATCCTGCAAGGTGGTAACAAACTATGCCTTTTTTATATTATCATCCGTAATCTATTCTGTTGTCCATACAACCTTTGTAACAAACCAAAATTGATCCAGATCCTCACTTCCTAAGCCCTTGAAAACTGGGAACTTCATTGTATTCGACATGTTAAACAGCGGTGGTGGTGGCGGCAGTGTGGGCGAAGGTGTATGTTGTGGAGGTGAAGGTCAGGGTGGTGTGGATGGATGATGTATCCATGGAAAACCTTGTTTTATCAACTGGATAGCGCTCTATGGCGAGGCCTGCACCACTCCTTCATCATCACTTGAAGGAGGTCCAATCAACGAGTTATATTCAGGACCTGCTTTTTCTTGGTTTCTAAAGCTCCACCCACTTCATGTAGATCCAAACATCAAGGCAATGGCATAACTCATTTTTCACACAAGAGCATCTTAATCCAAGTATTCAAAGATCTCAAATACTTACCTGGCGGTCCCTTGAATAAGCGTTGCTCTGCTTCGCTGTAACTAACTTAGGTGTCAACACGAACTCTATGACAAATCCTACTATAAACCGATCAAGCCAATGGTCAATAGTGCACATGATCTTATCTTCAGAGGCTTCAAACCTCTGCACTAGTTCCGAAGTCCACATTATTGGACTATCAAGCTTCCACCTTCCCTGGCCGTCTACCAATTTAGTTATCCACTCGTATAGTTCAATCGGGAAGGTACAAAAGAAAATTTAGTGTATTTTTGTATACAGATATCTATCAAGCCACTATTCTTTTTTCAGGCACAGATTTCTATTTTCTTGCACCATAAATTCGTGGATCTTTCTGGCCAACCACTTCTTAATTTCCTTCTTGGTTGTATTCTAGTGATGTGACATCACACATCTCTTTATGAAGATCCTAGTCTCGGAAACGTAACCATTTGTTGCCTTAGTGGGTCCTAACCCAGGTTCATAGTTAGTTGTACCAAACAAAACCCTACACTACTGGCCCTTTTGGCATCAATCCACGTAGCGTGGACTGAAGTCTCACCCAAAGCAGTATGGGGGGATGTTGGAACCAAGTTTCTACATCCAGAGATCAGTGTGATGTCCTTTTATGACCTCGATCTGCCTTCGCGTAGATCTTTATACCCTTAAGGCTTAGTGCTGTAATTTCCCTCAATTGGTCCCTAGACCTCCGCGAAGGTCTACAAATGGCTTTTGTGGACCCTAAATAGGCAAAATATATACTTATGTGCACCGTAGATTATCCTTGGATCAATATTTACTGAGATCTACATAAGTGTTTGATAACTTTAACAGAAAGTATTATAATCTTCGCGTAATCACTTGACATTAATTGCATTCAGTTAATAAGACAGATCAAGTAAATTCACGCATCAAACATCATTCCATCACAACATATATCGCAATCATACATAACAGAAGTAAAGATATAAAACACAGGAATTTCTGCAACAGTCTTCTTTATTGATCTTCAGTATGGTTTGCAGACTCAATACTCCCTTGCACACTCAGCTGCAGGGGTCTGCACACTCAACGGCGGACACTACTCTAGGTCTCTATGCACTAAGTTGCATAGTCTTTCCTCCTCTAAGACTTACTTCTCTGTGCTAAGTCTCTAGATTCCTTCCGTCGTACCCATAGACAAAAGACTTCTATCTCTATCTATCTACCTTAGACTCTCTAAGACACACCTATTTATACAATCCCATGGTCCGCGGAACATGGGTAGATCTCAAGAACCGACTCAGTTTACATAAATGAGGGTAAAACCCCTTTTTGACTCTTAACTAACTCTGCGCTCCGCATCCACAATGCGCAGAGAATTTATATCAAAACTTGGGATTTTGCCCCAAAACAAACCCAGGGGACCCCATCCCAACATTCATGTTCAACAACATATGTACAAACTTTGTACTTGAAGGATGGGTTGTAAGTGCCCCATTTGTATTTTCAATAACCAAGTGGATAATAGAGTCTACCTCCATTTCCGTTTTAGAGGTGGTAGAAGTGGAAGGTGGATTTTCTTTGGTGATGGGTGTGGTTGTGTGTGATTGGATTTCTTCTTCAGTAAGTTCAAGAACCTAGGTAGAGGTGGTTTTAAACTTTTTCTTGGGGACCGATGGTGGTTCGGTGGTAAGAGGTCTTATATTCAGAATTGTGGGTTTAGATTGAGAGTGCATGCCCACTAAAGGAATTGAAGCAATAACAAGGATACAGGTCAAAGAAACAAGTAGACTTGAACTAAGAAATTCATAAAAGGTAGGAAAATTACTTACTGAAGTCCCGAGGTTCTCCAGAGTTTCATGTAGGGACTGCATGCACGTCTCAAGCTCCTTGATGACTAGAGTTGGTGTTTCCTCAGCCAACCGCTTCCTTGCAGCCAAAGTATTTTCTCCAAGTAGTGGTTGGGGAACCATTCCTCCAATCAAGTATATATGCTTCCCCTCCCGAACTTCTCAAGTAATCTCCGACCAAGAAGAGACTTTGATATGAAAGGCTTCTTTAGATAACATAAAATTTTAGGCCTACATCTGAAATGTGTCAGAGTTGATGCACTTAGGCCGCACCCAGGTTCTTCCATGACTTACAAGAAACAAGATATCCTATGAATATTCATCAAGGAGTGATAATTGGATTCTTGGTCTAGCCTTGGTGACATCCAACATTTTCTTGCACCAACCAGAAAAAGAGGCCTCATTGATTTCCTTATTGCTAGGGTCCCTAGATGTTCGCCATGGTAAATACTTGAGTGCAAGGGGTTGGTATTTAGTAATTGTCACCATCTCTCTCCTCTCTAGTGGGCACTAGCTCCACATAGCTAAGGAAACAACGAGATATCCATATCTAGAATGAGTGGCCCTTTTATAAATATCTTCACTAACATTGAAGAGTTCATTTAACAGAAAACTACACCAATTCAATTGTGTGCCTTGCACATGAGCTTCCATAACTGAGATAGTATCCAATGTGCATTCACCTCTTAAGAAGTTCTGCATCAACTTTCAATCAATCGTATAACAGGTGAATTTGATGTCACACTTGTTAATTTGTTCTATCAAGGCACCTTTACCTCCACGTTGGGTACCATACTTTTTGTAATAATTGTCATCGCATGTCTTCTTCCCCTTCTTAGACGTATTCTAAAATGAACTTGATACCATGGATCCAGTAGAAGAAAACCTTGTAACATTGGGAATGTCAATGACATGGATTGGGTATTCCTTGTCGAGCCACATAAACCCTCCATGCATCCTACTAATGAAGAATTATTTGCATTGCATCGTTGCTCCTTCAATGTCAAATACTGGAAGACCCCACAAATTTAGTAATGTTAACCTCTGTATTCCTTTGAAGTATTCTCTAAATTTTGTTGACTTACTTCTGTCAGGTTTGGTGATAGCTTCTATGTAGACTTCCCACTTGAATGCTAGAAAATGGAACGAGTCTGATAGACCATTGTCTACAAGAACAACCTTATTGTACTTGCCATAGAGATTCTTAGATTTTGTAATCCTTGAGTCTGGTTCAATTTCAGGAACAAATATTATAGTCTTCGCCATGGTTGTAGTACAATGGTGATACACAAGGAACACTAGAGGCTTGAAAATGGGTTGGGAATATGGAAAATTTGATACAGACTTCAGACTTCACAATTTGACCACCATACTAAGAAGCTTATCGCTACCATGAAAATTAAATAGAAAGGCTCGACATGGCATTTTTTATTTGACCACTTAACTAATTAATATGGTAACTTTCCCTATGTGATCCCAACTATGGCAACAATAACAACAGCTAGTGGGACCTAACTCAGATGATGCAAAAAACTGGAAAAGGAGGGCGGGAACGATGGGTAATTATGGGGCTATGATGGTAGGCGCCTAGAATTTGATGGACAGATCGTGTGAGGGATATTATGAGAGATATTTAGCCCAAATTTAAACCAACATAGGGAATTATTACAAATACACAACCGACACTGTACGACTCCCCGACCACAAATAGTTGCAGAGGGGTGAAGCTACTTCTGCAACTAAAAGAACTAGCGAAAATTTATTCGTGACCAAATTCAACTGAAACAATTGAATAACTAAATTAACTGACACAACTAACAACCTAAAAGAAATTATTGACTCTACCTAGACCTACCTACGATCCCCTTCCATAGACCAAATCATTTTGATGTAGAACCAGTTGAGTCATGGAAAGGTTTCAGGTGTGAACCATTCACCCATCCAGGAAGTAGGACACCATCCAGTTGTGTGAGCTTGACAACTCCTGGTTATTTCACTTATGTAGTGATGAAGGGTCCCAACCAATTCATTTTTAGCTTCCTGGGAAACTTCAAAAACTTATTGTCGTTTAGCAAAACATGTCCTCCAACTGTAAAATATTTATGCTTAATATTCCTGTCATGCCATGCCTTCTCCCTCTTCTTTTCAATAGTTTGGTGGAGATGTTCCTGAAAACTAGCTGCATCCAGCTCCTATATTTCTTCCAACAACCTTGGAATTGATTCATCCTCCGTCAAGTGAGTTATCTACATGATAAAATGGTTGGAGATGCTAAACTCGGCAGATACTAAGGCTTCTCATCCATACACTAACTGGAAGGGTGTATACGTGTGTAAGCGCTTGATGGTTGTATGATAAGCCCATATTGTAGTTGGCACCCATTCATCCCAATCATCTCTATTGTTTGTGCATATCTCGGTGAGTTCCCTCTCTAAGATTTTATTAAAAGCTTCCACAGTACCATTTTCTTGAGGGTGATACAAGTTGCTCTTATGGTGTTGTATAATAAAGTTTTGTAATAATGAAGCGACCATCTCATTAATTAAATGGGTCCTCTCATCACTGGTGAGGCTTCAAGGGTAGCCAAATCAAGTGATAATATTCTCAAAGATGAACCTAACAGCAATGTTTGTAGTACAATCTTTGACTGGTGCAGCTTTAGCCCATTGGTAAGGTACTCTATGGAGGTAATAATATATCTGGCATGGGAGTGACGTGTTGGTGGGTTAATAGATCCCACAAATTTGATTACCCATTTCTTAAAGGCCTACAGTGCTCATACCAGTTGCAAAGATAGCAAGGAAACTTTTAAGGATGTAATTTTATCTTAAAGTTTAGAAACCTTGGCGAATCTTACTAGTCCCTAATATGCAAATTGTTGGCAATATTTTTGTAAAAATATTTATATTTCTAATGACTTTATATTAGTGTATATAAAATTTTGGTGATTTTTAAGGTAAAGTAATTTTATATTATAAAAGTGGGCGAATCATGTTTAGAAGAAAAAGGAAATTGGCAAATATTGTTTTTGGAAAAAACATGGAAAATTAGCTTACCTTGCGAATATTAGCCCCTAAAATTTTCCCTAAAAGGTAGTTCATCCTAGTGCGACTGCTTTCCAACCCTTTGGAAAACACCACACCTCTTGGCATACTCCTTTGCATCTCAGAAAATTGTGGGCCACTAGAGTCCCACCTGCAACACTTTCCTCGTAATTTCAACTCCTAAATGACATTCCCATAATACATCTTGTCTTTCATGATCAAGAACATACCTTCACAATAGCTTATCAAGGTCCAACTTGTACATTTTTCTTGCGATCAACGGGTAATCGGCAACACGAACCACCATGTGCCTTCATCGTGTTATTGTGTACCCCTTCAGGCATTTTCTTGTAGCTATAAATACTGCAATGTCCTCCAAGTAGTCTGGTATGGCTTCGACTCGAAACAAGTTAGCATCTGGAAATTGATCATCTACTCACCCTCTGGCTTTGCATGACTCTAACCGGGAAAGGTGATTAGGACCCACATTTAGTCTTCCTAGCTTGACAATTACTTCAAATGTGAACTCTTGGAATAAAAGAAGCAATCTACGAATCCTTCCTTTGAGTACAAGCTTATTCACCAAGTAGTTTAGGGTAGAATGATTAGTGAATAATTTGAACGGACCCCCCAGGATAGTGCCTAAAATTTTGTAGTGAATATACCATCGCAAGTGCTTCACACTTAGTCATGGTATAATTCCTTTTTGTTGTGGATAATTTTCTTTTGGCAAATTAGATGGGATGATTAATATTTTTGTCTTCGGGCTGAGCTAGGACGAACCCCAAGGCGATACTTGATGCGTTAATGTGAACATGGAATTACTTGTTCCAATCTGGATAAATCAGGATTGGTGCACTTGTCAGTTTCTCCTTCATCACATTAAAAGAAGCTTTACATTCTTTCTACCATGCAAACCTTTCATCTTTCTTTAGTAGCTTTGTTTGGCCAATTTAATTTCTTTAAATTGTCAATCATAAATTGTTAACTAGGGTACATATATTATTGAAGTACATGTGCACGATATGTGCTAGAAGTTATTTCTTATGTCGTTATGTTCTTGCTAGGGTATAAACTTGAGATTAGTATGGAGATGGTGTCCTTAATTATATTAATGTATCAATCCCTAAAGTTGTCAACTAATTTCTTAGGAGTTATTCTCTATTGAATCAATTAATGGATGATATGAGAGTGGTTCTAAATTCTACTTGTGTTAGACTATTTTTGGATTTTTGTCTTGAATTTTTATGTTGTAGCTCTAATTTAATAAGTGGAAGAGAAATATATTCTATCAAACTATAAAGGAATATTGTCTGAATTCAAGTGTTAAGAAGAAGACTCTCACTCTTTTACTTATTCAATTTCATCCAAACAAGATATTTTGAATAGCAACTATACTATGAAGTAAACACAGTTGGACTACACTAGATAAAAAAGAAAATGAAATAACATGTTTTACAAAATAAAAATAAATGCAAATAGCATATTAAACTAGGTATAAAGCAAAGGGAAGTGGACATGCATATAATGATTCACTAGCAAACTCATCATACTGCATTTCTTCACACAAAAACAGAGTATTCAAGGAATGAAAAGAAATCTAATTGTAATTGGTTAAAGACATGTCACTAGTTGTAGGGGCCCTCCATGGATCAGTCCATAATCTCCAATCAATGCAGCGCATATCACACACAAAACCAATTCTATTTCTTGCAAACTAAATTTAACAAACTATTTCAAAAATTACATCATCTAGCGCGCACCAAATCACAGTGCGGCCATAGTTTTTATAACAAGTTTTTGGCATAACAGCATGAGCATTTTAATCCTAAATATCTTTATTCCAACTAAACTATATCACTAAAACTTCGATTTGCTATTCCAAAAGCAAATCGATAAGGTTTTGATGAAACTCAGATTTTGTTATGGCGACAATCATGTGGTTGACTTTGGGGTTTGACCATGATATCCTGCGATCATCTTGATGAACTGGTTCAAGGGGATAGGAAGGGATCCACTAGGGGACCATTCCTTATCCATTTGTATCCTTTGTTGCTGACCTGGAGCTCCTAAACCTTGCAAATAATGGAGGCAGCTGCAGAAATCTGGATTAGCTACGAAAACAGACCAATTCTGTAACCAAATGCATTCTTTAACAAAACAATAGGGTGTATAGTCAAACATGAAGAAGAAGACATAATATTGCTTACCTTTAACAAAACCTTGTGTATATGGCATTATTTAGGTAGTAAATATAGGAAAAGAGAGGAAACGTAGGAAAAAAGAGATGCCAAAGTAAGACAATATTTGGACTCTACATTCCCCTGGGCTGGAGGTTTTGTATGTCCTCATACACTTCATCATTATCAGTCGCTTGTGCCTTCTATTCATCACCTCCAAATTTCACTTTTCTCTTCTTTTTGGCAGCTACTAGCATCCTAGGTTTTCTCATGAGAATTTTGTATATTAAGCTGATAATCTCTCTTTGCATTGTCCTGTTTTCCTTCTTTAGCTTTTTGTTATTTTTATACAACAAGCTAAAATGAAGGAAAAGATTGTCACTTTTTGTAATCTGGATCTCACTTTGTGCTTTCAATGCTTGATTCTCATTCTTGAGATACCTGTTCAATGGCTCTAACTGAAAAATCTCTTACTTTAAAATGTTTGAGGCTGAGTGTTCCTGTCGTTCATTTAACTGATTGCTCCCTTCTCTAGGACTTTGAATTGTTTCCTTAGTTGTTGTCTATTTTCTTTCCAATGACTCTATATAGTCATATATATCTTGTTGAATAGGGTCAACACCCAGACTATGTACTGGGCTTCTTAGAGGTGAGTTGCAAGGTGGTGGTGATACTCTTGGTGATGGTTTTGGTGACCCTTTTGGAGAACTTTCAAGGTTTTCAGTTGGCTCGTTCTCAATTGGCTTTTTTTCCTTGAGGCCAATGTATTTTGTAGCTTTCAAGACTGTCTGTTGGATTGTGCTCAACCTTGTGCTCCTCCTCAGTCTAGAGGTTTGTAATCCCTCTACTTTCCTTATTTTAGTCTCTAATTTTTCTTCTTGAGGAAGGGTCCTAGTTTGTGGTATTTCCTTTGCTCTTTTGCTAACTACCTTCCTTCTAAGATTTCCTTTTTTCATTCTTTGCAATATATCTGCTATGGGAAACTCTTCTTCTGATAATTCTGGGTGAGTCTGGGGTTCCTGCTCTTTTACTAATTCTATTGTTCTCTTCCTTCCTCTAAGGGTCCTACTGTTACTGGATTGTTTTGGGGGCATTTCTTCAAAATGGTTCCTCACCAGGAAACTCTCCCAGTTATCCCCTATACTCTGAAGATGGAGCTCAACCAATATCTTTATCAGGCCATGATGATAAATGGTATTTTCTATAAATTGAATTCTCTTTTGAACATTTGTAGACATTTTCTTGAGACTATGTAAGAGAAAATAAGGAAGATTCATCTGGTGATCTTCAAGAAAATGCATCATTATCCTAACATGGTAAAAATACATACACCCAAACCGACCCTCATAGGTGACAAATTTTTTAAGTATAAGCAATAAATTTCTCCATTTACTCTTAAAGGTTGTGCTGGGAATACCTTTCTTGAAGACATTGGTATCCATATTTGGATTCTTCAGGAAGACCTTCCAATCTTCTCCATTAATTCCCCTATTCTTGAACCATTTCTCTTGGCTCCTTGGTAATTCAATAGCCTTTGTGATCATGGACTCTATTATGGTGATCTTAATGTCTCCTATTTCAACTTCAATTCCATCAAACGAGCGTGCAAATGTCTTTGTCACTTCCCTGTGAAAACTGTTGAATTTTTCAATGAATTGCAACCATTGTTTCTTTTGTAGCAGCTCCTTGGTCTGAGGGTATCCCTCCAAGAATATCTTCCCTATTGTCTCGGTTCTAACAATGATCCCCATTATGGAGGATACTTTGCCTCAAAGACTGGTTACCTTGACAAGAGAATGGTGTTGGTAGGGTTTTGCTAAGTGGCGGAAGGACAGAGTGGCTATGAAAGTTTAGAGCAGTGTAAGAACAGTTGGATTATAATAAGGGTTATAGGAATGAATCGGGTCATTCAGTGCATTTAAAATGATGATTCGATAATTACTTTTGTGGATTTGGAATGAGGACGGGACATGACTTTTAAGTGGTGGCTTATGATGTTTTGATAGGTGACCATCACCCTTAAGCTGTAATGATTTCATTTTAATTTTCGATAGTACTATGTCTTCTTAGCCATATATGAAATATATCAATCGCTATTGCTAAATTAAAGTAGCACATACCTATGATCCACTTTTTCTAACCTTGTGTTTTGTTCTAAGATACCTGCAAGTACTTTTCTCTGTCAGTTGTCTTTCAATTCAAACCACCATGTGTCCTTGTAGGCTAAAAAAAAATTTATTAGGCTACAAAAACTTGTCGTAGCTACAGAAACTTTTCTGAGCTACAGAAAGTTGTTGATTTTGCAGCTGAGAAAAAAAAAAATTAAT
>APFE030207150.1:0-25803 GCA_000404065.3 Pinus taeda | reverse complement strand
GAGGGAGAGAAGGTGAACAAGGTAGAGTGGGACAAATATAAAGAGAGAGATGGGCAGAGGGGGACAGAGAGGAATATGGAGGGGGAGAGGGTGTGAAGGGAAGAGATGTATATGGAGAGAGAGTCAAGGAGGGAGGGAAAGAGAGAAAGGGTGTCACATACCTCTTTGAACCAATACTAAGAACCACCTACTATGCTCTAATTATTAAATTTAAATTCTATTAAATTTATATTCAGCAATTGTCACATGCATTAGTATTCAAACTTGTTATAAACAAGGATATCACATGAAATTTGTTAGGGTCCAACCCTAACCCCCTTATTTATGTAATAGAGTTGAGTCATAGTTATAATTAGTTAAAGATTCAATAAAGCCCATATTAATAATTGTAAGTGGTCGACCCACATTTAAAGAAAGGGACCACAATTAGTTGCAAATGGGCCATGGTAATAGATAGATGGTATTAAGAGAACCATGGTACTGACCCATGGTATTGCATGTATGAATCCTATATAAAGGATAGACAATCCCCATTAAGGAGCATCGTGGCTTATTTTGTAATTAAGCCCTGCTCTATTGGAGGTTGCCCCATCGAAGAGGTAAGTGAACATTGTTTTCATCTCTAAATAATAAAATACATGCTGTTATTTCTCATTTTTTTCTATGTTCTCGGTTGTGTTTCTTCGTATATTTGGCATTCTAGCATCTTCTCATAGGTCAAGAGCATATCAAGTGGTATCAGATCACTTTCGAGGGCCGGTGGTATCTCCATTTTTAGCAGAATTGTTTTGGCTAGAGATGTGTTCCTGCGTCTTTAAACCACGGGATCTGTCGTTGAGCGCATAAACTTGAGGATTTGGGGAGACATGCACGCAGGAAATACAAGAGGTGGTCACACTTGTTGGACTCCCTTGTAACTCCTTTGGGTACCCCTTCGAGTAGTAGCGCATTAGACAAAACCGCGCACAGAATGTCTTCCACGTACCCTCTGGGTATATCGGAAGCGCCCTAGGCTCATCTGAAATCTTGTCGTAGATAAACCGTCGGTCGTCTTGCTGCTACAGTACATTGAGAACAACACTCCGGGAGATTACTCACGCATATGATAGGGTAGTCGGGTAGTACAGCTAAGGGTACGGTTGATCCTCCTTTGTTAGTGCCCTAAAAGATTGGGTCGAGTACAACTGTTGGAACCTTATGTATATTGCGATTTGAAGCACCTGACACTCCTTAAGACCATAGTTCCATTGTCTATCCAATAATCACTCATCATATTCTTTGCCAGATCAGATATAGCAGGTTGGGTTTTGTCGCCGCTGCAACAATTAGACCCACCAGTTTAGGGTCTACCACCACAATACCATTCAGATCCAGCAACTGGGGTTTTGTTATTGTCACAATCCTACTCACATTCTGCACTTGAGGGTTTCACATACAGATCTGACCATTTGTGTAGGGAGGCTTGTGGCTACTATACCCTGGGGCTATTCTTGCAGGACATTGAGCAAGATTAACTTTTCTGGAAATTTTCTACTACAGTATTGATAAGCGGGGAGTAAAACTCCTTTTGCAGTTAAAAGAAGAGGCCCTCTCAGGATGCTTATAAGAGACTTAGCCCATAAGAATCAGGATGACAAGTTGAGCAAGGTGGTATCATTCACTTGTCAGCTTCAATTTTTGTGTGGTCCCAAATTTTTTCATAGTGACGACAAGTGACCTAGATCTGTGTATGGTAGAAACCAGAACTCAAGCTATGGCCAATGAGAAGATGGAGTCCCTGGAAAAATGGTTGGAGGAATTAATGAGGCAAATCCAGAAATTACAAGACACATTCACAAAGGGAAAGTTGGCATTACAATCATAGACATATAGTTTTAACGAAGACCATGAAGGAGAATCTATCCATCATCTTCACTTCCATGGAAATTACCAACACTCCTACCCTCGACCAACCACGCTGGACATGTACAAATTTGATGGCTCTAATCTGGAAATATGGCTATCACAAATGGACCAATATTTCACTTTGTATCACATGAGAGATGATGAGACTAAGCTATGTGTGGGAGGCCTTTACTTAGACCAAGAAAGATGGCAATGGTGGTAGTGGCATCAAAAATGCTATTCAAGGACAATTAATTGGCAGGTCTTCGCAAAATCCATTTATGGCCGCTTTGAGTGTGAATAAAATTTTTTGGGTCGTCTTACTAATCTCAAATTGATGGGCACAGTAAATGACTATATTATAGCATTTGAGGCATTAGCCTTCCGCACAACAGTTCTAGCATATGAATTCTACTTGAAATGATTTATAAGTGGTCTCAAAGACGCTATCCAAGTCCACGTTTGGATGCACCACTCACCCACATGGATGGAAGCTTGCAAAAAGGCTATTGAAGTGGAATGTGCTTTAGCGGCCTAGTCGCCTCATCCAAATTTCATAGCCAAGGGACACCCCACCCAGGCTCAGGGCACTACCAAAACACTTAAGGTTCAAAAGGTGTCACCCGCAAAAATAGCCGAAAGAAGAAAGCAAGGATTGTGTTACTACTGTGATGACAAATACTCCTCGGGGCATAAATTCAAGGAACCGAAATTCTTTCAAATTGATGCTATTCATCACAGTTCATCTGAGGAAGCCCCACCCTTTGAGGGACCAAAGGAGGAAGATGAGGACAACTGGTAGGAAAATGAGCTCCCAGCTACATCAGAAGAACCAATTGTCGCACTCCATGATTTGGCAGGCATTTCTTCTCCCCAAACTCTTAAAATCAAAGATTTTACTAAACATCGCCCTATAGTAGTATTGATTGATAGTGGTAGCATGCATAACTTTATCCATTAGAGAGTCAGAGAAGTTTTGCATTGTTTTTTCAGAGAAGTCTCTAATTTCTAGGTCTATATTACTAATGGGGGGACAATGAAATGTGAAGGCCGCTGTGAAAATACCAAACTTCAGATGGGAGATTATCACCTAAAGACCCACATGTCTGCCATCAACATGGTTGGGTGTGACACTATCTTGGGTGCTGAATGGCTTCGCACACTCGTCGCAATCACAACAGATTTCTAGGAGTTATATATGAGCTTTAAGCAGACTGACCACATGCATACCCTCTGCAGAATCCAAGAAGGTACTCCTTCTATCATCAGCTCGCGTCGGATGGAAAAGTTGTTAAAAAAGGGCCACCATGGAGTTATTTCCAAATTTAATGCCATCCAGGCCTTCGAGCCCACTACTCTTCATATTCATCCTGAGATGCAACAAGTCATAAGCAACCATTCGTAGGTCTTTAACAAACCTCATGAGCTTCCACCCTTTAGAGGGGAACATGATCATAACATTACTTTGGTCCCAGGGACACAACCACCGAATGTGCGCCCATATAGATACCTTTCGCCCAAAAGAGTGAAATTGAAAAAAACATCAAGGAACTCTTGGAAGCCAGTGTCATTCATCCTAGCATAAGTCCTTATTCATCGCCTGTGGTCATGATGCTCAAGAAAGACGGGGAATGGCACATGTGTCCAAACTTCAGGGCCGTCAACAAGCTAACGGTCAAAGATAAATTCCCTATACCGGTTGTTGAGGTTTGCTGGATGAACTAAATGGGGCACAATTCTTTACTAAGCTAGATCTTCGCTCAGGCTATCACCAAATACGCATGAAAGAAGTAGACATTTTGAAGACTACTTTCCGAACTCATGAAGGTCATTATGAATTCTTGGTCATGCCATTTGGTCTATGTAATGCCACATCCACTTTTGAGAGCCTCATGAATCACTTGCTCAAATCATATCTCATGAAATTTTTCCTTGTTTTCTTTGATGACATTCTCATCTACAATCTCACCTAGGGAAAACATCTTCTGCATGTAGACTTTCTCTTGCAACTGCTCCAAAAGCATAAATTATTTGTCAAATTGTTCAAGTGCTCTTTTGGCATGAAAGAAGTCAAGTATTTGGGCCACATTGTGGGGCATGAAGGTGTCAGGGTGGATCCCAAAAATATCCAGGCAATGCATGATTGGCCCCAACCAAAGACCTTGAAGAGTTTGAGAAGATTCTTGGGTCTCACCGGCTACTATCGCAAATTTGTCCATAATTATGGTTGCATTGATAGACCCCTCACTCACATGTCAAGAAAAATTCATTCCTATGGATTGATGAAGCAAAATAGGCGCTTATAGCTCTCAAACAAGCCATGGGTTCCACTCCCATATTGGAACTACCTGACTTCACCAAATCTTTTGTGATTGAATGTGATGCTTCAGGTATGGGTATTCGGGCTATCTTAATGCAGGAAGGTCACCCCTTGGCCTTCACCAGCCAACAACTAAGTGGGAAACATCTAGGACAATCTACCTATGAGAAGGAGATGATGGCCATCTTACATGCAATGGATACCTGGTGACCATACTTATTGGGGCGACGTTTCCAAATCCACACAGACCATCAAAGCATTAAATATTTTTTGGAGCAATGGCTATCCTCACCACAACAAAATTAATTTACAAGAAAGGGCGCAAAAATGTCGTAGCAGATGCTTTATCATGCCAATTTGAGGAGGGCAACACCCTGCTAGCAATCTCTCTACCCATTCCAGATTGGATTGAAGAAGCTCGCAAAGAATGGTTTTCACATCTTTCGCTCTCTCAAATCATTAATAACTTGCAAGAAGATCCTAATTCCACAGTGGGCTACTCTTGGAAGGATGAGATTCTTTGCTACAAGGACTGAGTAGTGATATCATCGAAATCCACCCTCAAAATGTGCATTTTGGCAGAGTTGCACTCATCTCCCATTGCAGGCCATGCAAGCTTTCAAAAGACTTATGCTCGCACTCGTTGTTCCTTCTTTTGGATAGGCATGAAAATGGACATTCTTACTTTTGTATCTAAATGTGATGTGTGTGAGTGCCACAAAGGAGAAACAGTCAATTCCCTAGGCACTTTACAAACATTGCCCATCCCTGCCTCAATCTAGATGGATGTTTCTATGGATTTCATTACTAGTCTTCTCAAATCAGGCAACAAGTCAGTCATCATAGTGGTTGTGGACAAAAATTCTAAGTATGCTCATTTTTGCGCCCTACCCCACCCTTTTACACCCACTTTGGTGGCTCAATCTTTCATGGACCAGATCTTCAAATTGCATGGTATGCCCACTTCCATTGTGTTTGATCATGACCTGATCTTCACCAGTAATGTTTGGCAAGAACTTTTCAAGCTACAAGGCACCCAACTACAACTAAGTACTTCCTATCATCCCCAAACTAATGGTTAAACTGAAGCTATCAACAAATGTCTGGAGACCTACCTCAGATGCTTCACTTTAGAAAAGCAACATCAATGGATACAGTGGTTACCTTTAGCTGAATGGTGGTATAATACTAACTATCATGCCACCACCAAGATGACTCCATATGAAGCAGTTTATGGTGAAATCCCCCCTTCACCTACTTCTTATATCCCTGGATGCTCTAAGGTGTAAGGAGTGGATCAACTCCTACAGAACCGTGCAACCTTGCTAGCCCATCTCAAAGATAACTGCCATCAAGCTCAGAATTGCATGAAGCAATAGGTAGACCAACATCATTCAGAGCACACATTTCAAGAAGGGGATTAGGAATTCTTGAGGCTGCAACCATACAAGCAAACATAACTCAAAGACAAGGGTCTTTAGAATTTATCTCCAAAATTCTATGGACCTTATCAAATACTTCAGCGCATTAGCGAAGTAGCCTACAAGCTAGCCTTGCCACCCACTACAAAAATCCATCCCGTCTTCCATGTATCATGCCTCAAGAAAGTGGTGGGGAACAATTGCATAATTCAAACCAGTCTACCTGAATTGGATGAATAAGGTTCAATCTGGCTCCAACTAGAATAGGTTCTTGACAAGTGAGAACGACATCTATGTGGCCGCAAAATCAAGGAAGTCCTTGTTAAGTGGAAAGACACCTCTCCAGAAGCTGCGACCTGGGAACCATCAAGTATTCTTCAACAATTTCTGCAGCTTTAGCCTTGAGGAGAAGGTTGTTTTTATGGGAAAGGGCATGTTAGGGTCGAACCCTAAGCCCCTTATTTATGGAATAGGGTTGAGTCATAGTTATAGTTAGTTAAAGAGTCAATAAAGCCCATATTAATAATTTTAAGTGGTTGACCCGCATTTAAAGAAAGGGACCACAATTAGTTGCAAATGGGTCATGGTATTAGATAGATTGTATTAAGAGAACCATGTTACTGACCCATGGTATTGCATGTATGAATCCTACGTAAAGGATAGAGACTCTCCGTTGAGGAGCATCGTGCCTTATTTTGTAATCGAGCCCTGCTCTATTGGAGGTTGCCCTCTTGAAGAGGCAAGTGAATATTGCTTTCATCTCTGAATAATAAAATACATGTTGTTATTTCTCATTTTGTTCTGTGTTCTGGGTTGTGTTTCTACATATATTTGGTATTCTGGCATCTTCTCATAAGTCAAGAGAATAACACAATTATATTCATATGCTTAAAGATTCGACGACCTAAAGAGTAAGGAGCTAACATACAGAACATCCAATACAATTGAATCAAACTAGATTAGATGAAAGAATGTCACTTGGAAAATCGAGCACTGCCACCCAACCTAGGACTGACTTCTCCAGTTGACCCCTGAGTGGAGAGTTCTCACCCATGGATCAACTCCCTCTTATTTATTACTTAAATGGGTATTTAATTCCCTCTTTCATGATATGGTTTCCTTTAGAAATGTCCCACTTTTATGGATCTTTTTGTCCATTTTCCAAGGATTTTCTCAGAATAGCTCGCCTTTCTCTCCAGTGAGGCTTTTCACCATAAAAGCTTGCCTTTCTCTTGTGTGAGGATTTTCCTATAAAATATTTCCTCTCTCTCTCTTACAAGGCTTTTACATTTTTCCTAAACTTTGCATCTTTCTCCAGCTAAGCAAGTTAATGGATATTTATCTCCCATTCCATTAAGCTTATCTAGAATTTGATCTAGAAGTCTTATCATGAAATAATTATCCATTCCCATTCACCAATGGGATTTAATTTGGAAAGAATATCATGTCTTGGTGTCTCATTTTCCAAGCGATTAAATTATCTTTATTTATTTAATAATAAAGTATTTACTTTCATTGTTACACCTCAGACCTAGCTTTCTTGTTACAACTCAATCTAGCTTTGGTCTGACATGATAGAAATGGAGTGATACATACAACAAAGGGGTGTTACATACTCCCCCCCCTAAATTTACACCGTCCTCAGTGTATTACTTCATCTTATAATTTATTTCCTTATTCACAGGTATCTGTTTTTGAAATTACAGGTTCACATGGCCTTACCACCTAAATTAGACCATCTAATATATAGGTTACAAAGGAGTTCTACCAGAAAATCTCCTTCAAGTGCTACCTGTAGCATTTGTTTCAACCAATTTTGTGAAAGACTTCAGATACCCTGAAAAGCTCAATTTTGTTTTCCACAGTTATTGTCATAACTAATTATCACAATACTACTAATTGAGTAACTACAGGTTAATGTTGCCTGCTATTTAACTATGATTCCTGATTTTCAATTTCATTGTGTTTAGATAATAGAAGGAAATTCATGTTCTTCCAATGCATTTGTGTTCATGCCAAACACTTGCTTCTTGTAGTCTCGAATTAGTCACAACAAGTCAAACTAGCAGATTTGACCAACTTAACTTATATAAAAATATCATATCAGGTTAGCTCAAAACATAACCATCAAAATCATAAATCACATGTAATCATCATGGACGAGAATCATAAATCACATGCATATTAAAAATGAAATAAAATACTGATACTTATTCTTTAATTAATCCTTAGCTTCCACCTTTGTCTTTATTATGTACACACTTCGAATCAGTTTCCACACCAGACAACCACTTAGTTCCTTCTCCTCAACCATATGCATGTACACATAATGTGAATGACACACATACAATTATACATGTCATCCAACATCATGCAATACCTACATCCACACCAATACCATATGTACCACATGTACACAATATTACATGCACAACATGTACACAATACCAAATGTCCATAGCACCATATGCACAACATGTACATTATCCAAATATTTTCAAACAATGTTAGTATTATTAACATAAGATCAAGTCAATGCCAAAAATTACTTTAATTATTTATTCACACTACGTTCAGGTAAGTCCAATAAAACCATTCTTGGTTTGTCAATTGGAGAATAGAGAATTAATGGACCTGTTCAACTTCTACAACTAGAGAATTCATGTCAAATTATTTAAGTTCTTTTATTGAGCTAATGTTGTTCATATATCTTGTGGTTGCAGAAAAATTTCATCAATGAGAGAGAATGATAACACCGAAGTAATCATGCATAATACATATTCGCAATACCAATAAATTTCGGTTTTGGGATTGACTCAAGGTCCTAATAACACTAGAATATGACCTCTGCCCCATCATAAAGCAGGGTATTAACTATGATAGTTAGTTTAGTATGGACTTCCATGTTATATTCAAAGTTTACTAGCAACCTTTACCTTATATTTTGCAATGAAAATAACTAATTGGTATTCAAAGGTACCTCACCCATAGTTGAGTTATACAAGATGATTTTATCCCCTTGCAATTGTTTATTTTCATGAATTCATGTTCTCTCTTTCTAACCCTACTCCATGCTTGGTTGGGTCGTGATCTTATCAAATAATCAATATCTATGTACATCCATCTATACATGAATCATAAATGAAGGTTACAATGTTCTCAATTCTACACCCTCTAATGTTTTAGGCACTATGTGTACTAGATGGTGAACTAGGTCATTTACATGTTGACACCCCACCTTAACACTAGATCATGACATGTAGAATATAATTCGTTTCTTGGAATAAATTCGAGAGTAGTTTATTAAACAATTGTTATGTTGTCACATTCACAACCAGACAACATTATCAATGCACTCTGACAGGTAAACTTCTCCAATATTGATTGGTAGGAAATAGTGGTACAAAATATGCATCCAAGATTGTATGATTGTGCATTAATTTGAATAGCTTTCTAGATATCATTTTATCAAAACCAGTTGTCTTTGTGCACCAAAATTGCGATTACCAGTGCCACCTAGCCATCCAATACAGTTGAAGCATCCTATTTATTTAACAATGAGTTGTTGCATGGTTTTTTATCCTCTTTCTTCATCACCTATAAACTTTATATTCCACACCTTAGTTGATGCATGCATTATTTTCGTACTAGCATAAAATCCTTAGACCATCAAAAGTTGTATTAATGCGAAGCCTTTTCTTTTACCAAAAAATTAGTAATTAATTCGGACAAGTCATATTCTAAATCTAGTGTACAATTCATGTTAGTCTTTAGGCTACTTTGAATTTCTCTAGTTCTATCTTTGGATGCATCCAACACCACCATATCTAATTTGATTGTCATTTCAGTTCTCATAAAGCATGTATACTTTTTTTATATATAGTAGAAGCATACATATCCTTTTAATCTTATCAATTTTCACAAGAAGAATATTCGTAAGATCTACAATAATTCTACTGGAAGAATCTTTTTCTTGCTACAAATTTTGAAAGGTCCCTATTTGTGAGATATTACTAACAGAAACCCATCTATATCTCTATTGAGATTAACATCAAGGTTGTGGAGTTTGAGGTTGCATGCTTTAAGTTGACACATCAAAATTTTAGTGAACTTGAGAATGTGCCCTTAAGCTTAATACTATATTTCTTCTATTAATCAAGAAGCACTAGGGGCTACTTTTACACTCCCATTATGTATTTTAACTAGATGTACTTTTGGGTGCCAGTCCCATTAGCCTACTTATTAGAGTCATAAAATTATTAATGTACGATGTCTTGTCCAACCTGTATACAGTGAGTTGTATTACATCTGTTCATACACTTTACAACTCTGACACCAATTCAATCTAGATTGGAAATATAATTTGTGCCTCTTTCATATCTCAGTTACAATTATTGAGATATTTCTTTATTCATAAGGAAATTTGCGGATTACAAACTTATTGAATAGGCATGCTGCTATTGAATATTAAAATAATGACCTGATTATGTTTACTTTCCTTCAGTAGTGTATATTTGGAGCATTTTCCCAATAAGAGTGAATTAAACGGTTCAACTAGTGGCAAAACCACATCCAAAATGGATTGCATCATTACATGTAGATGCACTAATCAATTCAGAAATATTAAATTGAAATACAAGTATAAATAACCAAAATACATAGTCTAATATCATGTCTTTCATGAGATTAATGATCTTTCACGGAAAAATTCATGAATAGAAACAAACAAGGAAAACCTTCATAATCTATTTAGGATGGAAATAAATTAATTAACCATCAATTTCTGCTAATGTTAGAATGTCATGAACTTATTTCTCGTGATTTATATAGATTCCATCTATAGACTTTTATTTTATATTTTTCCTCATGTTGGCCATGGTTTATTGAAAGAGCACTTGTCATTATTACATATTTCAGGCAGATTGAGCTAAAGTTAAAAGAGTGAGCTCTATACCAGGGTTTTGAAATGGCTATGTAAGCTCTTACATCAGAATCTTGACAAGTAGGTACAAAGTCATTTCCAAGTAAAGAATATTTCAAACTAGAGAAGGAAAGGTTTTGGATTCTTCATGTTGATTCAATGGTTGTTGTTTCAGAAAATATTTAGCAAATATTTAAAGAAATGTTGATAGTTAACTTTTTTTTTTTACTTACACGGCTTTATCAACATTCATTAACCATTAAACAAAACAAGTATATTACATGATTTTTTTTCAAAACAATTGTATTACATATCCAACAAAATAATATAATTACTTCTTGCATGTCAAATTGTACGAAGAATTTTCGCATGTTCCTTTCCATTTTGAGGGAAAATAAGACCCAGCCCCGTATCATTGAAGCTTTTTGACTCAGGCCATATTCCTATATACAGAAAAATTGTTTCTTTCATCGGCCAAAATTTATTGTAGCCCTAATATACAAAGAAATGATTTCAACATAGTTCTGCTACTTCGCTTATTCATAGAATTACCTTTATCTATCCTTCCAATGATAAAGTCACTTTCATATGGCAAATTTATTTTGGCAGATAAGGGAAAGCCTATGAGATCCCATGATCAAATAGTGTGGAGAACCATCCTCCTGTTCTCAAATATAGAAACAACACCATCCATTTCTTCGTAATTGAAGGGAAAAGAATAACAAAAAAATTAATCTGTATTTCAGCTTTTGCAAAATCCTATTTCCTTGAATTGAACATCACAATACATGTTGAACTGGATTTAACAGTAAAACACATGCATCTTGAACTTATTTAGATTGCCAATTCTGGAAATATTTTAGAATGGGATGGACGGATGGAGAGTACCTCTTTCAAACGAGCCTCTTTATTTTATTTTGTATACATATAAGTTTATCTGAATAAGAAGGAAATGATTTCATCTATATTTGTTGCCCATTTCCTCATAACAATTTGAAATTTCTCCCATTATCTATCATTGACTTGGCATTGACTTATTGACTCCAATATTTATCAAAATTGACTTGACATATACCAATGCATAAGGAAGATATGAGTAATACATTTTATTAAGTCAATGTCGCATTTATATTGACTTAGTAAATGAATAACCTTAAACTTTAACTAGAATCTTTGAACTCGATAAACTTTTAATTCATTTCAACTCAAGGTGTCATGAATAAGGAGCTTCCAAATGAAAGACAAAATCTTGATATTTTCTTCAAGCCTTATTAATATATACTAAATTTGGATTTTTTCACAACCCACAAAGGCCAACGAGATAAGGGAATGTTGCAAGTGTCTCCCTTGTGTTTTCCACATTGGTGAAGTGACATCATTGCCTGAAGCTTTAACCAATGCTTTCTAACCATGTCAACTAGATCCTTATATGCTGACCAAATTATACCTACGAGGGCCATCATTCTCCACCACGTCTCATCACGCGTCCACCATTATGCCTTTTACTAATATACTTTGAGAGTGCTACAAGTCTAGCATTCATAATATAGATGTTATGCTAGTGGAAAAACCTGTGAACCTTTTATGAAACCAACGTTTCTGACTAGCTAGGTGAGTCCATCATCAGGGCAATGAGATCATTATTTTGAGAAGAGAGAAACGTGAAAATTATGGAGCTATTAATAGTTGTTTAAAAAGAAATTTGATATCTATTTGTGTTATAATGTCAGCTTGATTCATAATTATTAATTAATTAATTTTTTATTTTTTTTTAACTATTTAATATTAATTAAATAGTTAAAAATAATTAAAATTTAATTAATTAATAATTATGAATCAAGCCGACATTATAACACAAATATATATCAAATTTATTTTTAAACAACTATTGACAACTCCATAATTTTCACGTTTCTCTCTTCTCAAAATACTGATCTCATTGCCCTGATGGTGGACTCACCTAGCTAGTCCGAAATGTTTGTTTCATAAAAGATTCATAGGTTTTTCGACTAGCATAACATTCTACCAACCTGTATGGAATCTCTTCTTAACACCATAATATAGATGTCAATCATATGGTCGAAAATAATCTCTAGAGTAGTTTATTCATCTATGTATCTCCTCGGATTTTAGGAAGCCATCGTGTGATTTTTTTTCTATTATGGTTTGATCCCGAAATATAATTGCTGGGTTCACTCATCTTTCCTATATAGTTTCCTTGATAAATTTGAAGTGGACTACACAAATTTCTCTAGCTAAGTACTTCCTCGACTTATCTAGTATCGGTACATATAAACCATCAAACACTGTCCATTTCTGTTACCAACAAAACACACTCATATGCTGAAGAACTCGAATGGATTGTCTAACTGAAGAGATACTTCACATGGTTTCCTAAAAAAAGAGGTAAACCCCAATGTCAATGAACTCATATCTATTAGCATAATAGGTATAGTTAGTTTGTTATTTCACCAACAAAACTACTAATTGATCAATTGGGTTAACCGATCATATCGATATAGAGTACACGTAGCCTTCGGGTTCAGATTTACAACACCAGGGAAAGAATAAGTTGTCAATGTGAAAATCTAGGTAAACATTATCCCATTTGAATTCTTTTTAGAGGCAGAATATTCACCTGGATATAACTCCTCTTGAAATCATAAATTCCTTAGTTGGTAGGTTTAGAGATGCAGAAAGAAGAAAGAGTGACTTTATGTATCGAAAGGGAAACATCAGTGATAGATGGGATATTTTCCATTAACCAAATTGGAAAGGGAATGTTGCATTTTAATTTTATCCATACAACACACTTCCTAAAGAGGCCATAAGAGAGCATGCCATAGAGCTCAATGACATGGGGTTTTTATAAGGTTATAGAGCTATATGACCAACAATACTTCAATTTAAGGGAAATTGTCAAAGAGACAATGGTCGCAGAACGCATGCTTGTCTACTAAATAGAGCAATAGGCTGGTAACCCCAGTGCCATGGATGTATTTGCTGGAGTGACACGATTCCTCAACTAATTGAGCTGGTTTGGAATGACAACTCTCTTAGTTAATAATCACAATAGAGGGAAGTGATCGTTAATTTTATTTTCATCCAATCATTGCTAAAATTCAAATCATATTGCATGGGTCCTAAAATGTTGCCATCCTCTATTTGTCTCTCTAGCTTGCTACTAGATAGCGAGGTGGGGGGCTAGTAACTGGCTGGCTATCAACCGCTTGGAAGAATTTCCACGGATCATGTCATATGAACAAAAGTGATTTTTTTTACTAAACATATATTCAACTGATTAATATTTGGTTGTAACCTCCACTGATAAACGATTTCATTCGTCCTATATATATTATAAACTACTGTATATTACCAACATACTATTTCATGGTTTTCCAAATCTAGAATCATTTAGACATCCTTACCAAATAATACATGGTAGAAATACATGAAATATTGTGAGTACTTCTTGATGTAGGAAACTTATTTGCTTGTATATCACATACTTCAATAGAATTTCCAAGTATGATCTTTATATCCATCCAACAAAATGGCTTGCAAAAAATCTCAGTGTTTGATTCTTTTATTCACCAATTGTGTTTAAGGATTTGAAACCCCAGAGAATATACAATGGTATATATGGGCTATTCAGATTGTAAATCACTTTTTACTTATTAATAATCTTAATCTAGTTACTCAAATTGGTTTGTGGTCTTAAGGCTACAGGGAGGAACCTAATGTTCATTATTCATGCTAGACAACCGTTGTGACACAGTGCTAGCAAAGAATCCAATATCCTTTTGGTTTAGTTAATTTCTACAACCAAATACAGTAATGTCCTTTACAACTCGAAATTAGTTGAGGAGATTTAAACGATGGAATTTTCTCACGATTAGTTAAAATATTTGGTAAGAAAGGAGAATTTAAATTATGAATATTTGTACTTTATCCTAGCCTTCATAGGCAAGTATTCCGTGTAGTGATTCTTAATAGTCTTGGATTTGAGCCAACATATTTTCGGTTTATCTCTATGATTTTTGTAGTAAATACATGCATGAACCATGTCTCTATTATAAGTAAATAGTTGTTTTCACCCAACCATCTTCTCTCATATTCATTATGAGTCTAATATCTTAAAAATTAAATGGAATAATACCATACTCAAGTAGGTTCACAGTAAGGCTAATATGGTAACCTTTACCATACCCTTGAAATCTCTCTATTTACCATAAACATAGTTATGGATATAAGGTAATATGTGTGATTAATATGATGGTGATAATCATACGCATGAGGTTACCTATATATATAATTTATCATTGAAGTGCTTCATTGAATATCTTAATGTTCCTTCATTTACTTTAACAAGTTGCATGCATAGCCATTATTAGTAGTTATGCACATCTACACATAAAACCCTCATAACATTTATTCTATACTATAATCATATTATTAATTCTTAACTAAACAATAAATCTTACATATGTGGGTTGGCCCGTAGGCCTAAATATTTGAACTTAGAGCTCCGATACCATGTTTCGCATACCTCCTTGACCCAATACTAACAACCACCTACTATGCTACAATCACTAAATTTAACTTTGATTAAATTTATATTCTGTAGTTGTCACATGCATAAGTATTAAATCTTCTTATAAAAAGGGATATCACATGAAATTATACTCATATGCTTCAATATTTGACAACATAAAGATTAAGTAGCCAACATATATAACATCCTATGCAATTGAATCAAACTAGATTAGCTGAAAGAATGTCACTTGGAAAATTGAGAATCACCACCCAACCTAGAACTGACTTCATCTAATTCACCTCTGAGATGAGAGTTCTTGCCCATGGATAAACTGTCTCTTGTTGATCTCTTCAATGGGTGTTTAATGCCCTCTTTCATGATATGGTTTCCTTTAGCGGCGTCCCACTTTTGTGGATATTTTTATCCATTTTCCAAGGATTTTCTCAGAAAACTTCACCATTCTCTCCCACGAGGCTTTTCCCCATAAAATCTTGCATTTCTCTCCTGCGAGTATTTTCCCA
This sequence comes from Pinus taeda, assembly GCA_000404065.3. Lineage (NCBI taxonomy): Eukaryota > Viridiplantae > Streptophyta > Pinopsida > Pinales > Pinaceae > Pinus > Pinus taeda. The sequence continues at coordinate 10,199 of APFE030207150.1, read as the reverse complement.
TAAAATCTTGCCTTTATTTCCTACAATTCTTTTATTTTTTTCCTAAACTTAGCATCTTTCTCTAGCTAAGCAACTTAATGGATATTTATCTCCCATTCCATTAAACTTATCTAGAATTTGATCTAGAAGTCTTATCATGAAATAATTATCCATTCCCATTCACCAATGGGATTTCATGTGGAAAAAATCTCATCTCTTGGTGTCCCATTTTCTAAGCAATAAATTTATCTTTACTTATTTAAGAATAAAGCATTTACTTCCATTATTACACTTCAGGCCTAGCTTTTCTGTTATATCTTGGTGTAGGTTTGGTCTGGCATGATATCAATGAAGTGTTACATACAACGAAGGTGTGTTGCAAAGGGAGAGGCAAAAGGAAAGGGAGAGTGAGAGATAGATTCAAGGAGGGAGGGAAAGGGAGGGTGAGAGAGAGAGGGAGAACAATAAAGGGTCACAGAGGGAGAGGGAAGGAGAGAAAAAAGGGGAGGGAATTAAAGGGAGAGAAATTGAGGGTGAGATAGCAAGGGAGGGAGGTGAAGAGGGAGGGAGAGGGAGGGGAGGAGGATGATGGGGAGGGAGTTATAAAGGGACATAGAAAGAGGTTGAAAAGTGTAACTATGTTTGGTATTCATAATGACATGTAATTATGATTTTATGTAATAAGATGTAAAGAAGAAAAATAAAATTATTGTATTGACTTGCTTCATGGGTTTTATGAGAGACATATTTTATTTTTTAGTCAAGTATCTCATTTAGAGTCTTTAGGATTTATTTGTCATCTCTTCATAGAATGATAGAGTCATTTTCATGTAATGAAGTCATGTTACACTTTGTAAAAGGTCAAACTTGTCTATGAAAAGTATCCTCCAAGACTTTGTAATGTATCCTCTTCAAGTTAGTCTACAACGATTGAAGAAACTGCTAGAAGAAGCCAACCTAACCATAAGTGATCATGTTAGCCTAAAGGACATGAGGAAAGGTGTATATATAAGCCACACTCAACCTCACTTAGATGAATAAACTCAACTTGCATTCTGTCAAGAAGAAATGCAAAGAAGAGGTGAAACATAAGTGCGAATAAGAGGTCAAGAAGAAGTGAAAAGAAGTGATATGGCATTTTTTTTTGGGCAAGTGAAGGAAATGATTATTCTACGCATAGTGAAGGAGGATTCTTTTTGGTAGCAAAGAAGGTTTCTTATGGGGCAGTGAAGGAGGATTCTCCTGGGAATCAAAGAAGGTTTCTTGTAGGGTAGGAAATGAGGATTCTTCTGGGTAGCGAATAAGGTTTCTTTTGGGGTAGACAAGGAGGACTCTTTTGGACAAAAAAGAAGGTTTATTTTGGGGAAGCGAGGGAGGATTCTTTTGGGTAACCAATATAGAGATCTAGAGACCAATATTACCTAGAGGGAGTCAACCAGAAGCAATGTGAATTATAGACACCGAGTTTCTTGAGAAGGAGCTGAGGTGTGAAGGATAGAGACCTAGTTTCTCTAGAAGGATTCGAGGAGAGCAATTCGAGATCAAGAAGAAAGTCTAGGAAGGGAAGAGGCAAATCATCAAGGTTAGTGACACGGTTCTTTGGAGGATACTAGATTCAAGGTTCTGTGTCATGGTCTTGGCACTCATCAATTGAAGATGTTGAAGACGAATTTTGATCGGGTTTTCCTCTCAAGAGGTGAAAATTTTTGGCCCTAGCTAACAAACCTACATACTGTGTCATTTGTATTTTATTGTGCATATTGGTAATTATCTTAGTGAAAATAACACAATAATAACATAACAAAGAAAATAATATAAGTTAAGAAGTAAAATTATATCACAAACAATTATCAAGTAGAGAAATATTTTAACTTTTCATGCCATAGATTTCTCAAAAGGAGGGAGGGAGGGTGGAGGACGGTGTGTGGGAAAGAGTGAGAAAGGGAGATAAAGTCATAGGGGGAGAGAGAGAGAGAGAGAGAGAGAGGATGGGAGATATGGGGAAGAGAGAGTGAGTGATTGAGAGAGGGAGAGTGTGAGGAATAGTAATTGAGGGAGGGTGTCCAATGAGGGATAGGGAGAAAGAGAAATGGAGTGAGAGGGAAGGGGGAGAGAGTTGGAGAGGGATAGAGGTGGAGGTACAGGAGGGAGAGAGGGGGAGGGGTCAATCGATGAGGATAGAGAAATATATGGATTGGATCACTATATCATTTTTCATTCATATTGATTCTTTTAGAGCATAAAATTTAATTTATCATCTCACATGACCATTTTTATCGGTGTGGTCCAGTTTAACAGTCTAGGGTTTAAAATATTCTAGGATATTTTTTAAGGAATCAAATGATGTTTTTTGGAGGTAAATTTATTTTTATTTAGTGTAACACCTTTCTTTTCATATTATACAAATAGATATCTTTCCAAGAGTCCAAGAATCACCTCAATTAAAGTTTGTATGCAAAATTTATGCCACTCAAAAGTTGACCTTCCTATTTTAACCACCATAATTCAAGAGGATGTCATGTGATCCCATATAGCTCATTGAAAAGGGGTTATCCATGTGATCACAATGAAGAAGATTATAGAAGAGTTAATAATGCAATTCTAGTTAAGAGTTGGAGACAAACCTAGCCACTAGTAGGCTAATGAGATATGTTATAATCAGGCCATTAGGAGGTAAAGAAGGAGGGATTTTTTGTTTGATAAATGATAATATTAGCCAAGAGGGATAGGTAGAGAGCACATAGAGAGGATTTGTGTATTGTAGTATCCCAAATTTTTGTACTTGTAATCATTTTCTATACAAATAAAGAGATCATAGAGGCATCACCTTCTAGCTAGGTTTTGTAGCGAAATGGTTTCCCTAGATATATGTTTTGCCAATTATAGTTTGAGTTTTTATTTTTCAATCCTCTATTTTCTACATCATTTTAATTTACATGCATACAAAATAAATGGTAATCAACAGATCCAAAAATATGAGGTGAAATAAACCCTCATAACATACATTTTTTATTTTCTAATTTAGTTTAGTATATATGTGGTGACAAATTGTTCAGTGGAATATTCATGAATGGTAATTGATCGGATTGGTATAATAACAAGTTTCTTTAGAAATACTGTGGATATTTAAAAGGGATCTAGATTCGCTAGACCAAAAGTAATAAGTCACCAATTATGGTTTATTAATTTTTCAATAACCATCTATATCCTTTAAAGTAAAGGACTTCACAACTATAAGCACAAGTTGAAAATATAAGTCGTAAAGTTAATTTCCTCATTGTGGCCTTGAATAATAATATTTGCCTATTTAGAGAAGATGGGGGTTCTAACACATTCGTATGATTAGAGGGGAGATTAGGATATTTGGAAGAAATAAAGGATATAATGGAAAATTTTGAAAAATATCAACTTAGTTTGATTACCTTTAACCTTTCATAGTCCCTGTTCAAAATGGAAGTAAAGGCTAATATAAAGTTGTATGGAGGTGAGATCAACGCTTTGAAGATAAATAACTAGTTGCAACAATTAGAAGTTTTTTTCAATGTTCATAGTATAGAGGAAGAATATAAGAACCCATATTTCATTCAAATTGGAAACGATGTATTATAAGGAATTCAACAATAAGTAGATTTCATTAAATTTGGAATTATTCAATGGATCTATAATTTTGAAATTTAATTATACAAATTTTGAAAATCTGTTAATTCACTATTTTGAATGTATCTATCCATCATTTTTTGTAATAAAAGTATTATGATAAACTATATAAAACTAATTTATATAAGGAAATCATTGATGTCTTAATCTAGGAATCACATTTTTTCTGGTAATATTATTAATGGTTCCTATTAAAAATTTGACTAATATTATTTGATGACAAGAATATTCTAAATATTGATATTACTAAAAAAATTATTTATAATTTGATATAGTAAATATTGCATAGGTTATGTTGAGTTACTATTCTAGTAGAAGGTTGGCACAATTACAAAGTGTCCATAAAATTAATTTAATGATAGAATTATACTACTATGTCTATTACCATAAAAACTTTAATTGTAGGTACTACTGGTAATTTTATTTGCATTGAGTATCATATTTTATTATATAATTTAGGAGGTTAATAAAATTTTATAGTAAAAAGAGAGAATATTACATAAGACTAATATTATGTTTACATTTATTCTTTTAACAATAAGAACCAACACATGGACTTCATCAACATTAACTATTTTGTAAACTAGTATAGATCTATCTTATATCCAAATCTACCAAGCACCAACAATGATCAATTCCACAGTTAACCTGGATCTATGTTTCTACTCTTACATTCCATAGTGGATTTCATCAAGTCTTTAATAGCCTCGTCATAACAAATACCATGGGATATGTAATACCATGCGATTGTAAACCATGATTTGTAAACACATCAAATGACTAATTCAAAATTATCTTAGCTAGTCTATGACCCAAACATTTAACAGGGACCTCTCCATATTCTAGTAAACAATGAAATTTACAGGTGTAAATGTTTAAATGGAATCCTACCATATTGGCTATATATCACTTCTTGAAATAATCACCATATTAACTTAAGATAAGTTAAAAATATTTTTAGTAATGTCAAACCAATTAGTGACAATGAATAGGTGAAACATGTGATTGTTAGGTACAAAAGTATCAAAACAGGTAGGGGTGTTAAAGCATCTCTTAGTAGGAATCAATTAAATCACATTAGTATATCTAACATCAAAGAAATATATTATGGTAATGGTAGACCATATTCCTTGATGTCTTATTTTTGTGTGTAGTTAGTCTCACCCCAAAGTTTCTCATGACCCAGTGGGGAGTTGTCGATCAAAATATGATGGTGTAGCAAGGATCTCAATGTAAGGTTGGGAAGAAAGTGTTTCCCTTGCAAATTTTGCATTGAAACTAATCTACAAGAAAATGACTAAGTAAGATATATTTTTATGCTAAAATTTCCAGGCTCCCTTAGCACTTTTAGGAAGTACCAAGAGGATGTCCAAATCACTTAGACAAATTAAAAATAATTATCAAATAATTATAATTATTTTTTATAACAATTTATGATTAATTATCAATTAATTGAAATACGTAAAAAAATGCCATAATAATGGTACGAAACGTCTATAGACGTCCATTTGTGACACCTGTCTCGAATAAGCCTAGAAATTCCAGTAAACACTCATTATCATTGAATCATTCTATTGGGAAAATAATCTTGTTGTGCATGGAGTCTTATTTCAAAAACAACAATGTCACATTTATACACTCATTAAACCACATGTGAGGGAAATACAAGGCAATAAATGGCTTCTCACTTATTGACTTATATGAGATTATTGGAAATACAAGTTATTGATTTAAGAATACATACTTAGAAAAAGTTGTGGATTAAATATCAAAATAGACCATTTCAAATGCATTATCAATTGATTTTAAATTATTTATTTGGAAAAATTTGTATATTTATTGACATTAAGATCTATGTTTCAATAATACATTATATTTATGAATATATACTATGGAAGTTTACAACTAAATATAATTATATTACTATACGTCATTCATCGAGAATATAGGGGTAGTAGCACTGACTAATCAATCATTTTGATCATTGACAAATATAATTTTCACGGTTTATTTCATGCATCAGACAGATCTATACACTGTCCATACATGTATTTATTTTTCCTATTTTTGTAAATTATGGATGAATTTGAACTGATATACTGGGATATATGGCTTGGTCCATCTCTGATACATGCATAATACTTTATGCAGTTGATACTACATGTAATTTTCAATATTAATGTAATGAAAATTACGATTTTTTCCTTGGGAAAAAAACTAAATAGAATTCAATAAGTAGTTTCATGTCTTGTTGACTTCTATGAGATTATATAAACTATAAATAGTGTTTTTAAAAATTGAAATTTACAAAATTTCAATATGGATGGGGAAATCAAATACCATACTATGGTGAAAAAGATTTAACGACGTCTATTTATGGGTCATCTCTTTAATGAGTCTGAATAGTCCACTTAATTCTTATTATCAATTAATTATTCCATATTTTATTAGGAAACACATTTCCTTATATATGGAGTTTTATTTAAAAAGCGACAATGTCACTTTTTTGGAATGATATCAAATAACATGATGGGCATATAAAAGTGAATAAATGACTTATTTAGACTTAGATGAGATGATTGTATATATAAGTGTTTGATTTAGTAATACATAGTTAACAAAACATTATGGATTTTTGTAAAAGAACATTTTTTAGTTCCATTAAGGTCTTAAATAATTTGAAATGTGTAATGCATTTATAAAATTTATCAATGCATATAACTAAATAGAATTTAATAGATAAATTAATGTGTTGTCTCTTATCACATTTTTCTATTATAGATAGTTTATTTAGGAATTGAACTTTAGAGTTTGTTAATGTTGATGGGAAAATAAAATGTCATGCCATGCAAAGTATTTAAAGACATCCATTTATAACCTATCTCTGGAATAAACATAATAGTCCACTTAACATTAATTATCAGAGTTATTTCATGTTTTATTATGAGAAATATTTGCATGGAGTTTGATTTCAAAACAACGTCACATTTATACACTTTTATAAAACTGCATGGTAGGAAAATGAAGGTGAACAAATGAAAACCTCTCATATGAGATTATTGCATACACAAATAATTTATTTAAGAGCACATCTAAGTTAGAAATTAATTATGGATTGAAAATCGAGTTCCTAAAAACTTAAAGAGTTTGAAGTGAGTGATCTATTTTCCATTACCCATGGCCTAAATGGTCTGCTTAACACTTATTATATATTAAAAAAATATTTGTTTTTTTGAAGAAATGATCTTTAGTTTATGGCTATTATATCACATTAATGCACTCATTTTATTCAATATAAATAGGTAAAAGTTGATAGCATAACTTTGTGCCTTATCAGCTCATAGATATGATTTTATTTTATTTAAAAATATAAATCTAATAAATGTTATAAGTGGACAAAAAAAGAAATTTGTTACAATTCAAAATTTTCAACGACATAAGTCATCTATTATATATGTTCAGTAAAACCTTAATTCTCCAGTTAGTTTAGAAGTCATTATCAATTAGTTATGTCTTTTTTAAGAACAGAAAATTTATTTATAATGAAGTTTGATTTTAAAAATTATATATTACATTTATACATTCATATTGATAAATTTTGTAGGAAATTAAAAGTCAAAAAATATTAATTCAGATTGGAATTTAAATAGACATAAAACATTTATCAACAAAATTTTCTATAAACATTTTAGGAAGACGTGTACCTTTATTTAAATTGAACACTATTTCAAATTTACATTGAACATTTATATGGGAATTAATAAATATAACTAAATATAAATTAATAAAAACACTTTTTTTCTTAATGGATCATATAAGATGATTTTAATGACAATTAATTGGTTTAGGAAAGTCAATTAAAATAAACACACATTATAAAAATAAGCCCTTAGTAAATCAAATTCAATGTAAAAATGATTATAAAAAATAACAAAAATGTATACTAATTTAAAATTTAATTCCTATATATTTCGAAAAAAATATATTAATTCATTCACAAATAAGAATATCCAAGTTGCATTGAAAGTTTTAGTGAGAAAATTTATTAACAAATTGTATTCTTACATCACAATGAAGTACATGTTATATTGAACATTCAAATGTTCTCACATTCCCCTTTGATATGATGAAGTGTCTTAAGAAATGGAAATAAAACTTCCATAAGCCAACTATGTTGATCTTGTCATATATAGGCTTTTATTAATATGTGTTTTGACCAATAACCAACAAATTGAGAATGATGCTTTGATGTATCTATTAGCATTACATTTGATTCTTTATATTTATCTCTATATTTGGATCAGACATTACTCAGTATTTTCTCATAGAATTATATTGTTCTCCCCGCTTTCACATTTGTTTGCAAATAGAAATGAGTCTTATCCCATTTAAATTTGAAATCACCTATATTGAAATTTGATTTTTAAAATACTCTTAAAATGTACTTGTTAGTAACATATAATGTCCATATGACAACATCATAATTTTTTAAGCAACACTTTAGCACTCGTCTGAGAATGCCTTAAAAAATCAACTTATCACCAAACTGGTAATCTCGTTCTCTTTGAATATGATAACATGGTCAATTTCTAGTGTATGATTAGAAGAATACTCCATCCATTTGAAAGGTCAACCATCATTTGACTTACATTAATTCCCATCAACATATAGAATATAGCCACATATATGACTAACATATCTCCACTTTAGCACTTCATTACTTAATAATATCAATAAAATAACACTTCATAACATTTAAAAATTATGCTAGTATATCTTATGAGTTTTTTTGTATTTGTAACAAAGAGAATTTTATAAGAAATTAAATGAAAAAAAAAAAAAAAAAACATTTTTATTGTGGTCCAATTCGAGAGAACAAATTGACAAAATGTCTACTTTATACATACAACCTAATACATTTGTTCAATTTGAATGGAACAAGTAAGTACTACATGAATAGATTGACCCACCATTTAAATAGTTGTTTTCAAGAGTTAGAATTATTTCTTTAATCACAATTGAAATATATAACTAGAATGTTCAAATGAAAGTAAACAAACTAATTATATGTTAGCTTCTACATAAAACCTAGTATGCCTTTTAAATTTTAAACAAATTAATTAATTATATATTACTTTCTAGAGTATATCTTTGTCACTTTTGGTGCGTATTTTAGCGCAAGATTTGCTTCTATTGTTTGTGCTACACACAACCTAATATAGATTTACATATTTTATAGAAAGAGAGAAGTTATAATAACCCAATCAACAATTCCTCAAATCACTAATTTTTGAGAGGTGTAATAGCAAAGTAAACCACAATTTAAAAAATAATTGCAATGGTCCAAATTAACCAAGTAGATCTATTATCTAATAATTTCAACATACAAACTAAACCATTTTTTAAAACTTTATAAACTAATAAATTTTGATATGAAAACATTAAACAGCCATTCAAATCAATAGCTCTTATTAACAAAATACCTCACTAGGAAAAAAATAAAAAATAAAAAAATGAATTATTTCTATTAATGTATTGGTATCATAAAATACAAGTCAACTTAAATTAATAAAATCTACAAAAATACAATAATAATTTATGACGCATTTGGAATCTCACTTAACGCATAGTCCTTAGAATCTCAAAACATTTGTGCAAAAATATTTGACAATTTCAAATGAAATAAAAAAATAATAAGTTAAAAGATTTTATGAAATCATCTCTACAACATCTCAATTCACACATATGCACAATAACAAGGAATTTCAGACCATATGCAAGTTCACTATAAGAAAAGGATACCTTAAACTTCATTAATAAACATTCATTTATTGCCTAACCATTAGTAGCAAAGCCTAAACTAATTATAAAAATTCCATAACCTTAAATAAGAGTTTGGTGGAATATTTCCTTCACGTAGATGCTTCCTTTGAGTTTAATTAAGAAATTGTTTCTATTTTTGTAATATTAAAGAAAATATAAATTCTAAATACTATCATTGATTTTATCATTATATTTGTATACAATAAACAAGAATAGTGAAATTTTTATAAGGCAAAAGAAATGTAATACATTTTAGATTTCTTTCTTGCACAAGCAAAACCATATTTCATGGTGAAACAAATTTAGTACACAATAGATTTATTTTATCCTACAATGATTTTGTTTGTGTTAAGAAAAAATCTAGCATTATATCTATCTATATATATATATATTCAATTTTGTGGAACACATAAATATTACATGATTATATTGACTTACTTTTAGAATTATTTGTTTAATCACAATTTACAAATATAATTACAACCAATTATATGTTAATTTCCATGTAAAACCTAATACACTTTAAATTTCAAACATACTAATTAATTATATAAATTTTTTAGAGTATATCCCTTTTGGTTATTTTGGTGCAAGATATACTTCTATTCTTCATGCTACATACAACCCAATATAGTTTTTTAACTTTTATGGAGAAAGATAAGTTATAGGAACACAATGAAACGTTATTCAAATCACTAAATGTTAAGTGGTTTAACGACAGGATAGATCACAGATAAAAA
>APFE030207138.1:0-28126 GCA_000404065.3 Pinus taeda | reverse complement strand
TGAGATTATACACATCACAATTATATCATGGTCACTGTCATACACATCACTGTCAAGCCATGTCATACAGCACTGTTACAAAGACACTGTTATACACCAAAATTACTGTCATAAGGTTCACCTATACAATATCACTGTCATAAGGTTTTTCCATATAATATCATGAATTTCTGCCGAGACTTCACTCATTGGAAAAGTCCCCTTCATCACTCACTGAAACCTGTAAGAATGGTCACCATGGAATTTGCTGGAAAATAATGGCGAAATCGTGGAACATGAAGTGATTAAAGCTCTCCTGCACACCGATGATCGCCTGTTGTCACTGCAAAAACTGTGTTCTTAGGATTTGATTTTCAAATGTGGAGCATGAATTCCTTCAATCTGATCAAGGTACTCTCCTGTCGCAGTGCAAAGCTGGACAGTCAGAGTCATCAAGCTTCTCCAACAACCTCAAACGCTCAACACCTTCAGCTCTTCTATATGGCTGCATCCATGAACATCGAGTTGTTTAAGTTTTGTGAGCTTCCCTAAACCCCGTATTCTCTTCAGATTTTCACATCCAGATGCTCGCAGCTCCTCCAAAGATACCAGTGTTTCAATACCTGTGAGCTCCTCCACTTTTGTCCACCTGCTAAGGTTTAGGGCTTATAGCCAAAGAAAATTGCCTATGGCTCATTGGAGTAGCTCGGGTGGCTGCTCGATAAACATCAAAAGCTGCTCATGATCTTTGGGGAGATCTCTCGGTCCAGAACCCTTAAGAAGACCACCACAGACACGCAGAATCGCTTCGAGATTTTAAGAAGACTACCACACACATCCATAATCGCTTCCAGATTCGAAGTAAGAAATTGGGTGATTGAAATCCATCACACATGGCCACTAAATTGTGAGAAAATTTTGGATTCTATCCAAGAAAAAGGCCGTCCGAGGATCCTCTGTTGCAGGGGCGGATGCACCCATTTCGTTCTCAAGAGGCAACAAACTGTTCAAACTCTGGGAGGATAAGCCGGAGAAACGAACCCACAGAACTATCGATGGATCTTGAGCTAACACGGCGAATTGAGTTTAGGAAAATTGGTGCTGGCTTCGAAAACCTCGACAATACCTGTTTTCTAAATTTGGTTCTACAATGTCTCACTTACACAGAGCCTTTGGCTACTTATTTACAGAGCGGTCGGCATAAGAAAATTTGTGCTTGTATCCATATAAGATTCCATGAAATCTACAGATTCTATAATGGAGCCTTCTAGCCAATGGGAATATGCACCTTTTGCTTCGGTTGCCTCTTTTATACAATAATTGCAGGAACTGAATTGAAAACAGTAGCAAGATATTGTCTGCAACCTGCTTTGGATCTAAAAAATGGGAGTTAGGTGCAATTTCGATGGCAATGTGGGATTAATGGGGTGTCCTTCGTTGCCTCCTCCTGTCAATTTGGGATTGGGGGAGCCATGGTTTCGGGGTTTAATGCACCCTCGCTTCTTTTTAACCCCAGCGGGATTCAGCTGCTCGGTTCCTCAACTCCAGTTGGCAGTCTGAGTCCTTGCCTACAATTTGCAGGAAATGACTATAATGGCATGCTTATCAATGGCAGCGTAGTAGACAGTGGCCTCAGCAGTCTTCTCATCAGAGGTGGTCACGATTCAGTAACGCATTCAAACGCAGCATTCAGTTCAACATGAAACGCTTATGGACAGAGAGCACACGTCTAATTTCAATCGTGAGGATTGTTAAAGAGAGATGTCGCAGGTAACGCAGAATAGAGCGCCGATATGGCAGAGAGACATGTCATAACAGCTTGGACAATGCTGGCATAGGGATGTTTCATTATTCAAGTGAATATGGTAGACACAGCGCAGGTCTGTATAAAAGAATATGGCAAAAATAAACTGCAAAGAAAGGCCATAAACAAATGGCTCAAATTAATTATGCAGGGTAGTATCATACCATGTTAAACACACATGGGGAGCAAGAAAGATAGTAAAGATTAAACATGCAATACAATTTTATTAACAATTTGATATACATTTATAGTACATGTGGTGACCGTTGGGATTCACATCCCAAGGTCTCTTGAACTTCTTTTGTCCATTTGACTTCCACACTAACCCATTTAGGATTAGGTGTCCAACACCAGGTGACATCCATTGCATTGACCTCCATTGTGGTGTCCCTGCAATATTATATTCATACTTAGGCATTGGTTGTTTTTAAAGGGGGAAATGGGTTTTCAACCGAGGCAGTGGAGATGACAGAAATGGCAATGGAGATATCAAAGATGGCAAAGGAGAAAGCAAAATGGAGATAACAGAAATGGCAAAGCAAAAGCAAAAATAGCTCTACATGCAACGATAAATAACTCACTATTGTTACGGAGGCTGCTTTATTTTCATTCTATGTTTTTAAAATAATAATGAATGATTATTTAATATTTATTTTAATAATGAATGATTATTTAATATTTATTTTAATTCTTCTTTTTGAGATAATAATTAATGATTTTCATGATCGTTGGGGAGCTACTTGGATGAATTAGTGGAGGCGATATAAGGAGTCCCTAGGCCGTGCTTGTAACTATATTTGCATTAGGGTTTCAATAAAAAAAAATGTATTCACATCATGGTAAATAAATAGGCTTTACATTGTGGTTGTAATAAAATATTTATGAGATCATGGAATATAAATAGTGGTTATAATAAAAAATTGTATTTACATTATGGAAGATAAATAGTCTTTACATTGTGTTTATAATAATCAATTTAGGGCATCATGGAAAAGAAATAGGTTGAACCGGTGAGTGAAGGGATGTAACTGTTCAAATTTGTATAGATTGTCTTAAATACAATGTTTGCTGAAATTTTCAAATAAAACTAAATTTTAGTATTTTTTTGGTTTTAAAAGATAATTTTATATAACTGTATTTTTTAAAATAATATTTTATTCTTTACGAATTATATTTTATTGTTGATTGTTTTGTTATATTTATTGAATAGTTGTGTTGATTTCATTTGTTATATTTATTAATAAGTGAGTTGAAATTTTAATTAAAATGAATTAAAAATTATAAATTTGAGATGTTATTTTTTATATTTGATTTTTGTTATTTATACTGATTAGTGAAAAAATTTAAATAAATATAAAAAATAACAAATTCAAAAATATTTTGGTAACATATAAACATCAAAACAATATAGTTTTGAGATTCAACTGATTATTATATTTAAAAATACATATTAATTAATAAAAAAATTATATTAATTAATAATTTATATTAAAAAATAATTATTTAATTTAAAATTGTTAATATTCTAAAGTATAGACTTATTTTAATATATAAATGAAATAGTTTTTTTCACTATATATTTTTAAGTTAATTTTAACCAAATTCCAACTTTAAGCTTGAGTCTAACTTGTTTAATATGTAGAATTTTAGGGTTAAAGAGTTTTTCAAGGAGCTAAATCTATTTCTCATTCAAAAAAATATTTTAAATATCAAAAGATTACTATATTTCTTAAAATTGTATGCCTCATTGGTGTGAAAAAATCTATTTATTCTACTAGTAAAACTAAAACTAAAATAAATGAAAATTGAAAATATTTTTAATAATATTTAATAATATTATATTATATATATATTAAATAATGGGCTTAGTATGAAATAATTTTTTTTAGTATATTTCTACGGAGTTATCTTTAGTGAGATTTTTTGGAAGTTTTTACGGTGGGTTTTTCGAGTAAAATTTCTCTCATATCCAAGAGGAATTTATTGAAATCGCAAGGTTCATGGGTAGTCATGTGCAAATATATATGAAGGAAATAATTGTTAAACAAATTCATTTATAAAAATACATTGGTAGAATTGTGCATGAAAATGGAGAACAAGAGCATAGTAGTCATGGAGCTAGGGTTTTTGTGTAGGTGTCATTAGGCTTTGAAGGGGATGGTCAACGTGAAAAATTCTAAGGACTAATATTACCAAGTGGGCTATTTTTCCATGATTTTTCAAAAAAATGATTGTTCAATTTCCACTTTTTATAAGAATGATTTACCCAAATTACACAATATAGAATTATTGTACCTTACAAATCACCAACATTATATAGGGAGTATTTAGAAAATAATTATAAATTTGAATCATTTTATAAATATATCATTAAACATTCTGTAATTTTCCTATTAGGAACTAGTGAGATTTGCCAATGTTTTTGAATTTTAAGATCATTTTTCATCCTTAAAATTTTCCATAAGATGATATTTAAGTGGGGGCGAGAGGGGCCCCCTCCTATCACAATCTGGTAATAGATAAAGGGAAGGGGTTCAAGGTAGGTTTTGCATTTGCAACAGAAGGTGTGTTAGGAAACAACGAAGGAGTGGATAGAGTAGTTAACCTAAGCAAGAATGGCCAAAGAAGTGATGAGGAAAGAAGTATTGTAGGGAATCATAGAGACTAGTAGGAAGACAAAACATCAAAAGGGACCACTAGGCCATGTAAACCTAAAATAGCGGCAATCCCAATGAAATTAATCATCGATAGTGAGACATATGCCTTTAGAGAGCGTGTGTGATGATATGCAATTACATGCAATTTTATGGGCCTCTAGATCACATAAAAAAATTATGTGAATTGATCAAACCCTAATAGAGACCAAGAGGGGATATTAAGTTGCATTTGTGGTCAAAAGGGTTTCTTTATTATGTTTGCAAATATGGAGGATAGAAATCGAATATTTGATGGCGGTTCCAACTTCTTTGCATTAGATGGACTGTACATACCAGCAAGGATAGAAAACATCACTCTAGATAAGGAGACATTCACTAAGGTCCTAGTTTGGGCTAGGTTGTTGTTGTAGCGTCCACAAACACCCTCTAAAATTTGGCTCGCATGCATATTTCGGAGACTACCTTGGATCATGTGATCGATCATTCCTTGGTCACCCGTATCTAAGTTGATGATGTCCCTAATTAGGGTTCCCTACTCTCCTCCAAACGCATAAGATTAAGGGCCATTCATGTGAGCAGAACCAAAAACAGTTCGCTACTATTTTTGTCTCCATGCCCCTTTTTACCCCTCCCCCTTTTGTGTTGGTGACTTTCCTTTCTTGAAGGGGATATGTGGCATCTTTTGTTTGGTAGTGCACTCATAAAGCCATTAAGAATATCAATTATGAACATTGAACTAATGAGGTTGAATAACTTGTTGGATGAGATTGTGTGGCTTAGCCTCGAGAACAAAAGATGGGATGGTTTCATATTATATTGATTGAGGTCATCGATGACACTAATGGGTGAATCATTAAGATTTATTTTAGACACTATGGTCTAGACGTATGACTTATGTTTTGACATTAGTTGATTTGTTACTTCTTACTTATGCACTCATGATGGATGGTTATCCAGAGCTAAAGCCTAATTGAGCTATGGAAGAGTAATATATAGGGTCAGAAGAGCTACTGAAAGGAAAAACCGTAAGAGGTAGGCCAAGTTGGACTATGCACCGTGCAACTCCAGTAGCTAGTAAGTCTTGTGACAGCTTTGACTGCGCCTTGCATAGTTTTGACATTCAGTCTCCAAGCCTCCTCGTGAAAATTGCACAATCTTCATAGACAGTCACACATGTATGTTGCATGTCATTCCTCTAGTTTTTTTTGGTTTTCTACTGTCATATTTCTTGTCATGAGTGTTTCTATGTCTCTAGGTATCACAAGTGTTAGACTACCCCTCAATAGCATAGGTACATTGGCTTCCACAAGAGCATATTCAATGACACTGTTCAGAGCACAATTGGGGATGAAGTCGATCAAGTGGTTACGAACTTGCCTATCTATGAAGGCATCAAGTTGTTCATGGAATAGGATATCAATATGAAATCGCACCGACATCACAGTGAGCAACACAATGAGCAGCAACAAAAGGTAGCACACTTGCATGCGACACATGCAAGAGGAAGGTTGTTGACAAAGTAGAGGTGGAGCAAAGTTGCAAGTTCTAACAGATCCACTTCTTAAGAATGAAACTTTGGAGACTGAGGCTATGAGGAAATGACACGACAAGAGGATCGCGCGAAGGTAGAACATGAGCTGCATAGGTGAGAGAAGGATTTGTAGGAGGAACATGTACAACAGGAGGCGCAACATGCATAGACTAATGAAATTGCGCCCATACAGGCCATAGATCCATTCAACAGTCGCCATGGAGCAGACACAGCGTCCAATGCTATTGATCACATGCAAGGGTATGGAGGAGCATGGATGTCATTGTGTGCATGCATGAGATCCCACCCATTTGGCACACTTACCGAGGTCAAGACAAGAAGCAAGTTCAACTGGAGCTGGACATGTATTTCGACAAGTTGATACATATGGTCACCATCAAACACTCGGATATGAGCACAAACACTGTGCATCAGTATGTTTTTGGTCCAACTGCGCTCAAGACAATGATGCACATATTATTAGATGAGTTGGACAAAAGAACCATAGTAGTGTATCCGGATGCAACAGAGGCAAGAGTTCACTATGAGTAGGATGTCACCATTTAGCTCATGAATACCATCACGGAAAACCAAACTTGGCATCAGTTCACCACTGTTGATCATCGCAAGGATGCTGGAGAGTTGATATTACCACAACTGTTCGAGTGTTAGTGATAGATTGCATGGCTTTCTCAATCCTATTTTTTCTCACATCATTACATGTGGATATTGGATGTAACATATTCTAAAGTGGAAGTCCAAGTGTCGATAGTTGAATGTAATGGTCATAGAATAGTTGAAGAGTCATGAGGGTAGGTGAACAGTCACATAGCAGAATGTCAATGGTCACCCCACCCTTTGCTATATATAGTACCTCATAACTCATTGTAAGGGATTTTGGTGAGCCAAGCTTCCGATAGGTGCATCTTAGAGAAATCTTGGAGAGTATTGTAACGAGCTTGGCTTTTCCACAGTGTAGAGCTAGTACATCTCTTTGGAGGACTAGGTGATAGTGACTGTAACATTACGCTATGGGGACCAGTGGTTGGTGAGGGTTGTACTATATGATTGGAACTTTCACTTCCTAATATAACACAACCATCATGTTTCATGCATATGTTGTTATTGTATCTCAACTATCCTGGTTACTCTAATGATATATGTATTGTTTGCTTATGCATGGATGTATGGAATCTTTCGATATACGTATCTATGAATATTACTTAGATGTGTTGTTGGTTTAACCATCACTTTGGATTTTCATGTAACATTATTTCTAGCTTGGGATGCATCTTCGCTCATGTGTTCCCTTCGAAGTCATGTGCTTTCATAGGTTTTCAATGGGTGCACGCATCCCACTTTCTATATGTTAGAACCGTTCATTCACCTTCCTTGGCTTGTTTCACATGTGACACCCTTGCTTCCAACAAGGGCATATTACTTTCTTTTTTGCGCAACTATGGTCAAGGTGATACCATACGACCCACTGATGGGATGCCTACAGCAAACAATGTGAGGTCTAGTTGGGAATTCTTAATGGGGATATGGCCCGAAATGTTGGCGGGTCAAGCATCGACAATATTTTGTCGCTAGAAGGATGGACATATGACAAGCTAAGTCCTCATCTTTTGTTTTTAGTTTTCGCACATCTATCATGGATTTTGTTATAGTTCGCTCTTTGAAATGTCTGTCCAATGGACATATATTTCACATCAAGAGGGATTTTTTGGATCACTTGTCACAAATCATGTATGATGGTCAAGGCAAAGTGGCCTCGATTAAGCATATAGATGCCTTCCATATGCTCATGGAAGGCATGGAAGATTTTAATGAAAGAGAGGTTTGTTCATTGCTCGCACACACACTTCACAACCACACATCATAATGTTGTGGCATACTACCCCATAACTCAGTGCACTCATTCAAGCAGTTCAGCGATCTAATCAAATCCATTTTCTGCCATTTTGATCTTGAAGTACATGATAAAAAAATTGTTAAAACAATGGAAGGACCCACACAAATTATCTATGAAGTTTTCAGAGCGCTTCTGTCTATTCATGTTTAAAGCCCCACAAAGCTAGATGCAATTTGAGTATCTCATGGATAGATTTGAATATTACCTTATCAAATATATTAATCCCAAGAAGAAGTTCAAGCTCAAACACTACAAAACATACTTCATTGATAATTTTGTGCAATCATAGATGGACATGGTCGTTGTCACAAGTGATTGTGTGTCATCCCCTTATCAAATAGTTCCATAACTATAGAGCGATGTGGGAGAATATGCACACACATTCGTTCAGTTATCACATCCTCCTAATATCAGTTATTTCAGTAGTCACACAGATTGGGTTACAAATCCCATGGGTTATCACATGTATTTCATACCCCAACCTCCATCTTCGTATTCTGATTATCCTTTGGATTGCACTGTCTTATGTTCTTCCATTCTACACTCTACAATTATTGTGAATGAGGACCAAGCTATAGACGAAGTTGCTATTGCACAACCAACCTGCACTGCCATTCATGAAGAGTATTATTGGGAGATTAGGCGTCAACCCTCGGCGAAGGGTGAATTACATTTGTCCAAGCGTCCTCCATTATTCCCTAACATCGCTCGTGATTCTGACATCCCTCGTGATTCTACCATCCCTAATTTGACATGTGTATCTTTGTCTGTGGATGCACCCATTGTTGATCATTCACATAACACACCAGATATTAGTCCATCATCTCACAATGTGGAGGAAAAATCATTTATTGAAGATCTACTTGGTTTTCCATTTGCTTTTTCTAGAAACACAGAGTGTGAACATTCATTCTTCTCATGTACCCCTCTGTGTGATTCATCAAATCATGGGCATGCCGACAAACATCTTGAATTTTTTGATCTTGGTTATCATGATCTCTCTACTTCTTCATTTGATAATGATGTTGACTCAATCATTGTTAATATGTGCAATGGTCTATGATGGTCTATCTATTGATGAAGTCGAAACCCCGTAGGATATCGAGGCACTTCAACTCGAGTTGATGGTTATGTCACGCCCTCGCTGTCCTGAGGTTAGTTTCACTTCCAATTAGGAAATTGTTCGAACACCCAAGGCTCCTAATCACTCATTTGTATGCACTTAGGATCAATATAACACTCGTATTTCACTTCCTGCACTCAAACTACACGATCCCTTTACTCATGCATTGGAGAAATCTTACATAGCAAGTAGGCATGCATGACACAAGTTGTCTTTTCTTCTTTTGTTTGCTTGCATGGAACAATCAAGAGTGTGCATATGCTTAGAATCTGCATGCATCATCACACCAAACCATGGTAAGTCCACGGACCACATGTCATGCACTTGCACTCACTTATGTTTTGTGGATGCATTGAAACCCAAAGTCTGTTTGGATTCGATGTTATATCTTTCATGTTTGCTAGTTCACACACGTGTGCTATTCACGAACCATGCCTTTGCCCACATGGGTCGACCAATGCGCTGATGGATTATTTGGAAGTATCACTTTACATAAGCACACCCATCAATTGTTACCTTAGGAGTAGGAGTAGTGCTTGCTTTTGGTTTGATTGCTTGCATGCATGTTTGCTTCTTACTTTGCACGTTTGTATGTTTGCCTCCTTGTTTTCTTACTCGCTTTTATTATGCATTTACTTTTGACTTTTCTTTGTTTTGTTGTTTTTTTGGTTGTTTATGTCTGTAGGTTAGTTTCAAATGAGACCATGTGCGACTTTTGCAACAGGCTTGGTAAAGTACAAGAGGACTTGTGTAGTTATCAATACTTGGTTTTCTGTCATCCTTTCTGTGTATGAAGAACTTTTTTTCTTTATTCTATGATACATCAATGGAAAATACATATTGTTTGAAGTGAACCTTGGTTAAAGCACAATGCTTGCATGCTTACTAGTGTCACCTACTCTAGTCGATTACTTTTGGGTTAATCCTTGTCAGCTCAGTCACGTAGAGCAAGATGAGGTGGGAAACCTTAACAAGCACATTAGAGGTATATATAAACTACTTCTCTGAAGGAAAAACCTCTTCTATTCTCAATAAATTGGGATCTCTCTTCTGAAGGAAAATGAAAATGAAAATCTAAAAAAAATTTGAAAATTTTAAAAATGAATAAGGTGAAGGAAGAGAATGGATTCCTGCGTAGAGAGGTGATGCAAATAACTCCATCGGGGTACTAACCATGCTCGCTTGTAGGGGAGCGATGCTTTTGTTCATGCATGAATCCTCCGGGGTAGTGTCTAGGCATGTTGGTAGCAGAGAAACACCAAAGATGAAACTAAAACTCTCACAATGATATGACTTGTGCACTAATATACCCCTCATCCCGAATTGAAACAACTGTGTTGACATGGCTTGGAATGTGTTTCAACCGACCAAGGTCTTGGTAGATGCTACATCTCACAATCAAGAAAGTGTGGAAACCAAGATGAACAGAGAAATAAAAAATACTTCTTGAGGTGTTAGAATTTATTTTGAATAACAATGTCCACTCATAGAGCTAGAGCTCTACTAGTTTGTCAATCAACGAACTCGCAAATCATAGTTGGAGTTCTATAGTTGGATAATTGCAAAGGTTGTGCATACATATGTGCCCACATTATGGGCAGAACGGGTGAAGGCAATCGGGTGGAGTAAACGGAGAGGCTAGGCGACCCATAGAGGGCGTGGGGTGGACAGGTGCGTAGGACGACTCGGAGAAGGTGCAACTGAGTTGGGCATCCATGTGGTGGGTCGTGCAAGGCCTGCGGAGGGCGCGCCCACTGAATGAAAGATATAGCAAACGTTTGGGAAAGTTGAAGTAACAAAGTAGGGTGTTCGTTTGGAGGATCATGTGAGGCGTGCAAAGAGTGCACCCGCCGAACAACAGGCAGGCCGAATGGTGGAATGAGTTGGTGATCGGTTGAGGGTGACTTGCGGTTGGGTGTGCCATGCACGAGGTGAAACAAAATGAAGTGTGGGTTGGTGAACGAAGGTGCAACGAGGATGTGTGGAGGGCACCCAAGGTGGGTAATACAGGCACAACAAGCGCGCTCGAGTTGGGAAAATGACACTAGACATGCAACGAGTGAATGAAGAGTTGGGAAAGTCGTGCAACGACCGTTTAGAGGTGCTGACGAGCTAGACAACCGAGTTTTCCGAAGTTGTGAAAATTTGGCTAAGTGAAAATTTGGGGTTTCCTCCAAGAGTTTACTTGTGTTGTGAAAATTGAAGATTATATGTATTAATTTATGTGCAGTCTCACATCAGGGAGTTTCCCCTCCCTTTATACTATTATGCAATTGTTCTTGTTATTGCTGTTTACGATGAATATTCATGGTTTTCATTGTGTATAAAGGATAAACTAATACTTGGTAACGAAAAATAAACTAAGTACGAATGTTAGGCGTAGTCCATGATCATAAATATTGGTGAAAAGAAAGTGGTCGGTGATGCCACACATCACTATAGTGCGGTTGGAAGATTACAGCGAGTGTAGGGGCAATAATCCTACAACGTGTGAGTGAGATGAGCTTCCTTCAATTGCACCTTAACAAAACTTTAAAATAATTTCAATTTCAATTTGAAAACTTTTATTTATAAAATAATATTTAATATAAATATCTAATGTGATATAGATTAAATATATAATATTTAGGCTTAATCTAACTTATACAAAAAAATTTCCTTTTTCACATGATCCCAATATAATTTCAAGATTTTTTGAGTTATTTAAAATATATTTATGAATGTATAAATGGATTCAACACCCTTGAAAATCCTTAGTACACTCAAATTCTACACATCAAACAATTAAAACTCAAGTTTTTAAAAAGTTGTAGTGTGACCACACCTTTTTTTGCCGTAAAAATCATGAAAATTCTCGCAATATTTTAATAAAATCAACCACATATTTTTGTAAATCAAGTTTACAACTATCAAACATCGATCTAAGTTACAGTCCTCGTGAGACTTCAATATTTTGGGTGCACAAAAGGTTTTTGATTGTGTTGAATCTCTTTCCACCATCAAACACATGATTCAAACATTGCTACTTGCAAGATTTCTTTAAATTTTTTTGGGGTCCTCCCAATTCCTCTACTATGCCTTTTAAAAATCTCTCTAGGATTTTGACTATACCTAACTAGAAATAGGAGTTGTCTTTAGTGTGATTTTTTGGACTATCCATGAGGTGGAAAATTTTGAGGTGAAATATTGATTTTTGTTATTTAAACTAGCTTTTTTAATGTAGATATGGATTCAACACCCTTCAAAACCCCACATAGGATTACCCATCAAGCTTGTGATTTCAATAAATTTCTATTAGATTTGAAAGAAATTTCACTTGAAAACCAACCGTAAAAACTTCCAAAAGGTCACACTAAAGACAACTCCCTAGAAATATAGTAAAAAAAATTATTTCATACTAAGCCCATTATTAACTCCCTAGAAATATAGTAAAAGAATTTATTTCATACTAAGCCCATTATTTAATATAAGTGTATTAAAAAAATTCATTTATTTTATATATTTTAGTTTTAGTTTTACTAGTAGAATAAATATTTTTTTTCACAAGAACGAGGGCATACAATTTTAAGAAATATAGTAATTTTTTGTTATTTAAAATATTTTTTTGAATGCCAAATACATTTAGCACCTTGAAAATCTCTTAAACCCTAAAATTCTACATATTAAACAAGTTAAACTCAAACTTAAAGTTGGATTTTGGTTAAAACTAACTTAAAAATATATAGTGAAAAAAAATATTTCATCTATATAATAAAATAAGTCTATATTTTATAATATTAATCATTTTAAATTAAATAATTATTTTTTAATATAAGTTATTAATTAATATTATTTTTTATTAATTAAATATGTATTTTTAAATATATAAATCAGTTAAGAATCTCAAAAAATCTATTGTTTAAAGTTTAATATGTATACCAATAACATATGAAATTTTTTATTTTCAATTATTTTTATTTAAATTTTCAACTAACTCAGTAATAAATATAACAAAAAAATCAAACATATAAAATATTAATATTTAATATCTATACAAATAACATCTCAAATTTGTTATTTTTAATCATTTTTATTAAAATTTCAACTAACTCATTAATAAATATAATAAAATAAAATCAAACAAATAAAATATTAATCTCAAATTTGTTATTTTTAATCATTTTTATTTAAAATTTCAACTAACTCATTAATAAATATAATAAAATAAAATCAAACAAATAAAATATTAATCTTTAAGTATAAATATTATTTTAAAAATACAGTTATATAAAATTCACCATAAAAACCAAAAGAATACTAAATTTTAAATTTATTTAAAAATTTGTGCAATCATAGTATTTAAGACCATTTATACAAATTTGAACAGTTACGTCCCTTCACTCACTAGTTCATCCTATTTCTTTCCATGATGCCCTAAATTTATTATTATAAACACAATATAACCCTTATTTATCTTCCATGATGTGAATACATTTTTTTATTATAACCACTATTTATATTCCATGACTTGATAAATATTTTATTATAACCCCAATGTAAAGCCTATTTATTTTCCATGATCTGAATACATTTATTATTATAACCCCGATGCAAATATAGTTACAAGCAGGTATCCAATTTTAACCAACGACCCAACCTTCTAGATTTTGTAGGAACTCCTTATATCGCCTCCACTAAGTCATCCAAGTAGCTCCCCAACCATTAACAAAATCATTAATTATTATCCCAAAACGAAGAATTAAAATAAATATTAAATAATCATTCATTATTATTTAAAAAACGGAGAATGAAAAAAAAGCAGCCTCCGTAACAATAGTGAGTTATTTATCGTTGCAGGTAGAGCTATTTTTGCCTTTGCTTTGACATTTCTGTTATCTCCATTTTACTTTCTGCTTTGCCCTCTCTGATATCTGCATCGTCATTTCTGTTCTCCATTTTGCTTTCTGTTTTGCCATTATCTGATATCTCCATTGCCATTTCTGTTATCTCCATTCTCTGGGTTGAAAACCCAATTCCCCTGAAAAAACGACTAATGGCTAAGTATGAATATAATACTGCAGGGACACCACTATGGAGCTCACCTAGTATTATTCCAGATTGTTTCAGTTACCATGGGGCTGATGTTCGGACCCCTTCTCATTATAGTTCTGCTTCAATCTCAAACTTTTCAGTGGGTATAAGGAACAACGACCCTAATTCTCAGACACCGGAATGGATCTCACCTGTCCTTATTCCAGTTTGTTCCAGTTATCAGGAGGAACACGTGCGGAACCCTTCTGATTATAATCCAGCTTCAAACTCCATTTTTTCAATGGGTATAACGAGCAACTACCATAATAATAACAGTGTACATCCTCCACCTATTTTGGACAGGGTGAACCGGTGTATCGTTGGCCCTGGCAACATCTCTCTGGAACCAATCAGTATGACGGATGGTTTCGGAGGCAGGTTTTCTGAGAGCGTAGATGCAAATGGTGGTTTTGGAGGCAGGTTTGTTGAGAGCATCGATGCAACTAGTGGTTTCGGAGGCAGGTTTGCTGAGAGCATAGATGCGAGAAGTGGGTCGTATATTTCCCAACGTAACGCCGCCCCGTATGAAAACACGGAGTGGCCGCTTATGCCAACACCACATTCAAATTTGTTGGTAATACCACCTGGTATCAATCCTACCACCTTGCTGGACTCTTCGGCTGCCTCTGATGAGCAGGTCAGTTGCTTTAACGAGTTTTTTTTTGGGTTTGAAAGTGAAGAGCTGTTCATATTTTATAATGTCTTTCAATGGTTAGGGTTTTGTTTTTCTAACCTATTTGGTTCTTTAAAAAAAATATACTGTCCGATGAATCAATGTGTTCTTGAGAGATAAAATGAAGAGCTGTTCATATTTTATAATGCCTTTCCATTGTTAGGGTTTTGTTTTTCTAAAGTGTCTGGTTCTTTAAAAAATAATATACTGTCCGATGAATCAATGTGTTCTTTAGAGATTAAGTTCATTGGAATAGAATGTGTCAATTGAATATCTAGCTGCACAATTAGATCTGTGCACAATTGGATCCGTTGTATGCCGGTTTCTGGCCACGCAAACTAAATTTATTTGTTTTTGTTAGGTTTTTGGTTTTTAATTTTAATTTTTTTTGTTTGTTGAGACGTAGATTAATTGGTTTATTCTTTATTCCAAAAATAATAAGCAAGATGAGATTAAGTTAATTAGAGTGAAATGTGTAAATTGAATAGTTAGCTGCACAATTAGATCTGTGAACAATTAGATTTGTGTGTTTATTCCAGGTTTCTGGCCACTGATACAAAATAAAATTTATGTGTTTTTAGTTAAGTTTTTCGGTTTTAATCTTCATTTTTTTGTTTTTAATCTTATTTTTTGTTTTTAGTGTTCATTTTTAATGGTCACACAAATGTAACCTAGCTCACTAATAATCTCCTCATTCCCCCTGTGGGTAGAGAATTGTAATTCTTCCTCCACGCTATCTGCAACGCCCTCCGGCAATGTTGACACCTGCAGAATCTCGTTTCAGTCACAAACCTGGCGTCTAGAATAATGGCCTTGCTTACCTTGTATAAACGTCCTCCATGCAGTCAACCAGGGTGGAAATTCATGACTTTTATTATGATGTCATGCTTTATTCATTGCACTGGCCTCATCAAAGTGACAGCTCCCAACTAGGGCCATTAAGGCTATGCTGCTGGAGCCTGCTCCCCTCACCTTGCCCATGGAGAAGCTATATTATACATCCCACTTGTATTCTCTAAATTTGACTCAAATCCACAAGCGGTCCCAAGCTTCAAGCACCAATATAAACCTCTGTCTACTGTAGCATGCATTGCATAAATGATGGCTCTCTTGCTCAGGAAAAACCCTAGAATCACAGCCTAAACCTAGGGACTACCTGAAATTAGTCAAAAGTGGGGACTACAGCACCCTGGAACTTTGGTCACCATACACACTTTGATGGGGCTAGCAATATTGGAACAGTTGAGTGGCATGGCAACAAGTTGTGAAAGGATAACTTACCAGCAAGAGTACTTTCTAGAATATTTGGCCACAATTTTTTGTGGGAAGAAGGCATCCACATTTTCTAAGCATTTTCATGAGAACAACTATAAACAAATGTGTTTTCTTGGAGAAAGAGCTGGCTGACTATTCATGAGACTTGATGGATACAACACCAATTTGAAGGGTTCATCCACCTCAAGGTCCAACTACCCAAACACTTGAGAACCCCACGAACTCTATGTCCACTTTGGGGCATTTATATCTGATATGGAGGATGGTGTGGCCAACCTGGATGACCTAGGGCTTCTACAATCTACCCGAGCAACCACTTCCAATTTCATATACAATTGATATGGAGGATGGTGTGGCCAACCTGGATGACCTAGGGCTTTTACAACGGACCCGATTACATATACAATTTACATGACTAGCGGGCTAAACCATTACTCAAAATAACGTCTCCTTTTGAGTTGCAACATTGGGAATATGAACAACATGTGCATCAAACATGTGGTTATTGAGAAACATGCATGGAAGTTGGGAGTTTACTTGGTCACTAAGAAGCCACATTTTGCATAGAGAACTTAGGGTTCGTTTACAAGGACTACCTCAACAATTTGCATAGAGAACTTAGGATTCGTTTACAAGGACTACCTCAACAATTATGGTCTGGGAATGTATTGAGGTGCATTGGGGAAGATATTGGGATATACCTAGACCATGATAGATCATACATTGAGTCTGACAACATTGCCATTGCTAGGATTTTGGTACATCTCAATATGAGAGAAGGGCTAGTAGAAAGTCTCCACTTGCAATATAGGGAGCTCATCACATGGTAGATCCTAAATTAGGAGGGTGTACCATTCCTGTGCAGAAGTCTGTTACTTGTATAAATACTACTAGTTGATCACAACTATTCTCATCAAGTGCCCTAAAAGACACATGATAATGGGCACGTAGACAAAATTGGATATTGGATTGACTCCTACACAAAATGCATCAACTGAACCCCGAGGGAGGGGAGAGAGAATCGGAAGACTCCTCAACAACCAGATGATAATGGGCACTAGTCAAAATCTCGGTAGTCTCATATCCTCTCCTCCCATATCTTGTCATGTTTTAAATTCTGAATATGCCCATTTATTAGTTGTTGCATCGGGTTTGGCTTTATTTGCATGCAATTTGAGTCCCATCACATTTCTTGTTGCTACGGTCCATGAGACAAATATGGCCACTGATCCTACCACAATTGAGGGTCAACTCTCATTACATACTGAATGGGATTAATAGTCATGCAATAATTACCATCATAGATATAATCTTTGATCCCTTTCTCACCCCAAGCCACATCATACATTTGGCCTTAGTGACCACCCTCCCCCAAAATCTCAGAAAATTGCAAGGGTAGGAAATCCTATATATCTAAGGTCATCAAGCGGGAAGGGATTGAGGTGTGAATGAGCATACAAACATCGATTGACTTGGTTCTTAGAGCAAAGGGCAACCATGAATTGCTTACCCCATGAAGTGCCCATGTTACAATTGCAAGGATTTGGTGAGCAGAGACAAAAAATTAGTACTTAGGATACTTTTTAAATTTGAAAGGATCAATGTATTATTCCTACAAGAGACATTGGGTGAGGGAGTTGCCATCAACTCTTTACTGACATTCATTTGACATTCATTTTACCTGGTTGGACCTTCAATACCCTTGATGTGAGAGGTCGATAGCGGGATGCCCCTTTGGTTTCAACAATAGAACTATTAAGATTGAAAATATTTGGGGTTGTGAAGGTGTATTGGGTGCACACATCACATCTATTAAACTAGACACCCTACTCTCCTTGATAAATATATATGGATCCTCGCAAAATCTTGTGGGCTCCAAGGATAAAAGGATGACTTCATCATTTATGGATAAGGAAAATATCATCATTGTCAGAGATCTGAACTTCTCATTGGGACATGCTGAATCATAGGGCTCACCAGCACAAACTGATCCCCTCACTTAATATTTTGAGCACCTATTGAATTCTCGTAGTCTCCTCAATATAGACACAACCAAAATCTAGCCTACTTGATGCAATAGGACAATTGGCAAGGACGCACTCACGAGAAGATTGGATTGTTTCATTATCAAAGCACCACTGGTGGATCGTTTGGACAAAATTAGACAGTGGGTGGGACTGGGGTATTTTCGATCATTTCCCATTTTTTTGGTAATTCATTAACTCCAATTGTAAGCCAAGCAGTCCTTTTAAATTCAACTCTGCCTCTCTTTACGAAGTTGAATTGCATAATATTGTAAAGGAATCTTGCATCCACTATAGCCAAGATATCAACTCTTCATTGACTACAGTCATATCTAGCAAATTGTCTCGAATCTAGCACATCACCATACTATGGGCAAAAGGAAAAAAGATAAGAGATGATACTACTCTACTAAAAATTGAAGCTGGAAATGATGAGATGGAGGGCGCAAACAATTGAGGTGATATAAATATTGAAAGGAAGAATCAACTTATGAGATTGGAAGAAGAAAACATTAAACTCCTGAGACAGAAAGAGTAGACTTGGAAATTAAAGAGAAGAGCCATTTGGCTACACGCTCACGATGAAAATACTAAATTCTTCTAGCAATGTGTGAGTGGGAGGAAATTAATCAATATGATTCAGAGTTTAAGGGATCAAAATGGAATGAAGTGAGCTTGTGGATATGGGTACTAGACATTTCTCCCAAATGTTTAGAACCCCACGAGAAGCTACCATAGAAGAAGTTCTACAGTGCCTCGATTCTTGAGTGAGGAGGATGTGGAGAACTTGAAAAAATTGGTCACCCTACGGGAGATTGACGTTGTAGTAAAGTGGTTCAAAAAAGACAAGGGGTTTAATTCTACATTTATAGTACTCATCCCCAAGGTTGATAACCCCCAAAAACTTGATGACTATCGAACTATATCCTTATGCAATTGCATATACAAAATCATATCCAAAATCATTGCTATTTGCATCAAGCCCATCATATCAAAGGAGATTCCCAAGGAGAGGTTTTCATTCCTCAATCGTAGAGAGATCAATGAAGCCATCGGTACTACATAAGAAGGTCTACACTTCATTAAGCTCAAGAATAGTAAAAGCATCATTCTCAACGTCGACCTTTCTAAAGCTTTTGAAAGAGCATGCTAGACATAACTTCAACTTACCCTTACCCACCTTGGCTTCCCACATTGAGCACGGTCTCACACAAGGGTGTCCATTATCTCCCCTCTTATTTTTCCTCATCATGGAAGGATTAAGTAGGATCATATTTAATTCCCGAGCATACAGGTCATTATGTGGGGTCAAAACAATAGATGTATACTATCTTACTCATATTTTATTTGGGGATGATGTACTAATATTATTAGATGGAGCCATTCATGACACTATTTGTTTCAAGAATATTATGTCCCTCCTTTGTAAAGCTACAAGAATGATGCCCAATTACAATATATCTACCATTATGCCTATATGATGTTCACTAAATGAAAAAGATATGCTCTACAACAATTTCAATTCACTCAACTAGACATTGAAGTGAGCCTCAAGTATGTCGGCTTCATACTCAAATGAAATGATTATCGTACAGCAGATTGGTATTGGCTCATTGAAAAAATTGAAGGATGCATCAGCATTTGGCATGAGAGATGGCTATATAGAGCAGGTAGATTAGTACTAGAGGCTATATGTAGTTGGCTCTCGCCTCGATACCAAAAGGCATCACCAAGGCTATATGTGGATGGCTATGGCCTCAATACCAAAAGGCATCACCAACATAATACAATAAATATGTTGCATATTCTTATGGATAGGGAAGCATGTTAGAAGGACATTTGCCTTGGTGAAATGGGAAAGAAGTGGAAATTCCAAAAAATGGGGAGGCTCGGGCATGAATGATTTGAACATATTTGTAACAGCTCTTGGAGAAAAACGCAGCTTGCTGATAATAACATGAGACAAATATACCCTCTTAACATTATTTAATGGGTTCGTAGTGTTAGCACCTAAATCCCCTCAGGCTGAAGGAAGGCAAAATTCAGGGTAACCACAAACCAAGCTCAGTCTCGTAGCTAGCCCTACCAAAACAGGAGAGGGCTCTCTCTGGGTCAGACTAAGTGAATAGATGAATGAGAAGGACTCAGATGACTTACAATGAACTATTTGTCTTAAGCTAGTAAGTGGAAATGAAAACAAGGAGTGATTTTGATGAATGACTGTATTTCTGGGATGTTATGGGACCACTGGACCTCAATGAACAGAGAACCTAAAATGAAGGCACAAATTATTTCGTGAGGAAAGGTAGGGTAAAAGAATAGAAATTTAGTTTTAAAATGTGGCGGGATGGAAAGATTGATTAAGAAGTTGAAAAGGGCATGGACGACATGAATCCTTTTCAAAAAGAAGAATGAACAATGTATATGAAATTTTCCCACAGGTAGAGCAATAGAATTGAATTCTACTTGATCTCACTCAAAAAATTTCACGAGAGATGTATATGAAATGAAACTATGGAACATAACAAAGAAATGAAGAGAATGATTAAGAAGTTGAAAAGGGCATGGGTGACATGAATCCTTTTCAAACAAAAAAATGAATACTGTATATGAAATTTTCCCACAGGTAGAGCAATAGAATTGAATTCTACCTGATCTAACTCAAAAAATTTCACGAGAAATGAATGCAAAATGGAATAAAAAACATAACAATATACATATGAAATGTAAGAGAAACACTTTCTATACTCACAACCACAGGAATCTCATGAAACAAAGCCACTGCCTTTCATTAAGTCACTGTAAAAATATACAATGCAGAAACAAAGTTTCTTTCCCAGAGTCTCCCAGAAGTTACAAGCCAACCAACCCTTTGCAAATAACTTGCATAAAATATATAGAATGTGTGAGGAAGAGATAGAATGCCTAGGGGTTGGGAAGTTACTCAAACCATTTTGAAATGGAGATGGAGAGCCAACCATCAGCTATAGGTGCAGCGCTGCAAATATGACATTTGGCTTTGGGGTGACTATTTTCCTTCCTTCGCCACTTGAATAGAAGCCAATATAGAGAAAAAAAAAATTAAATTCCACCTTTGGTGCCAAAAACCGAAGTGTAGATGAGCGGGCCCACTTGGAGAAGTCGCGAACCAAAATTTCGTGAAACGAAAGCAAATTGGCAATTTTTCCTCTGTGCGCGATGCCAATTTCTCTGTGCGTCACGCTACTTTGGGGCCTATTTTGGGGCACTTATAGGTGTGAAAAATGTGCCCAAGTTGGATTATAGGAAATTTTGGCTTGTCTACTTTCTAACCCCACTAGAATTTTTGAATTTGAAGTTCATTTGCCCCTCCAAATCTTAACTCTCCCAAGACTGCTTTCTGTGTGTCCAAAAAGTGGCAAAAAGGCCATTTTTGAGAGTTTTTTGAGCTTTAGGAGACCCAACACTTATCAAAATTTCCAGCCCCAGCACCAGTAGATGTATTTTTCGATGGTGAATCCAAAAATGCAAACCTTTTCTCGATTGGAGAGCTATAATTTTAGCACAGGGAGAAAATCCCTGTTTTTTGCCCAAAAAATTTCCGTGTGACCAAAATATGCCCAAATTTTTTGAGATTTGGGCTGGAAGTTCTCTATGGGGTGCTTTGGTGAGTCAAGGAGGCCTCAGCCAAGATCCTAACCCTATCTTTCTCTTTTGCTATTTTTGCCCTTTTTGTGGCTTTCCTCAGTTTTGCTTTCAAACTCCTTATTCGGGCTCTAAATCTCAAGTTTCGTGCCCTGTAATGATGAGCCATGTGTCTCAGCAATGTGTTGTCTTTGTCGGCCTTGTTCAAAATTTTGTCGAGGTGCATGTTGACTCTCTCAAGAACAGACTCGTGATCATTCTTAACCTGTTGCTCCAATGAAGTGAATTCAATCCTCCTCTGCTCGACAATTAGGCGACCCTCACGGATGTTCTGTAGCTCCATGATCACATGCTGATATTCCAGCTGTTTGCTCCTCTTCTATAGATAGTTGATGACCCATCTAGACCTCTCGAAATTGAGTATCGAGTCTTTGATTTCTGTGTCCTGCTCCTGAATAATCATCCTAAGTTTGGCATTTTCTGCCTCTGTATCTTCATCCGTAATGAGGATGACACCAGTCCCTTGAGCACCTTATGGCTCACCCGAAGGCCCCTCCTCATGCATTGGCTCCTTACCTCTATCCTGTTCCTGTGTCGTCGATGCCGGAAGCGAGGCCCCTTCCACCCCAGGTGGAGATAACACTCGCTTTGCTGCTGCAAACAAAGGCCTAGTGCCTTTCGGATAGCCTCTCTGATATGTGATGGAAAATGGCACCACAATGGTCTCATTGCGCTCATGCTGATGAGAAGTACCCCCTATCTCATGTTTTGCCTTTGATACTACCTATGGAGTGCTGAAGAAGTCACGGGAGATGAAGTCCTCCCAAGAAATTCCCTGCAATCTCAACTGATGGACCACCAAAATCTCGATAAGAGAAAAGTGATATACGTTGTTGAGCTGCTGCCGAGGGGTTTTGCGGTGCATGAATTTTCTCATCCTTTCTATGTTCCCACAAATGAAGAATGGGAGGTTCATCATATGCACCCTGGTGATAGGCATAAAGGTGAGAAAACCTCCCCTCACAACTAAACTATTTCACGATCAATCTCATGAGCGGAGCATAATCATCTCTCAGAAATCTGAATGGGAAAACTCTCGTGAGCTAACTCAAACAACTCACTTTTATATAAGGCTCATAAAGTTCCCTCTCCACCTTCATCTTCTTGTGCCACTCTTCTCCAACATTTGGTATGCTTATTGCCACTGATATGGTTTCGGGCGTCAATGTGAACGTGACCCCTCCCAAGATAGAGTGTCCTCCCTGTAGGTGAAGTGCAAAGAGGCGAACCAACTCATGATGAATCGTGACATTTGCCACCCTCTCACAAAATTCGAAACATGCCGAATACTAGAAACAAGACATAGTGAGAGGGCATGCCTGTAACTCTGTGAGGGTTTTTGGTTCATCCCTGACATGTCTGCCACTCCTAGGTCTCCAGGGAGCCTGTTCTCCTGAAGCTGTATCACTGTGGGTTTCCCCCTCATAATTTGATGCAGTTTCCAAGGCCATTACTGTTGTTTTTACCCTCAATTTCTTTGCTGCACTCTGAAACC
This sequence comes from Pinus taeda, assembly GCA_000404065.3. NCBI lineage: Eukaryota > Viridiplantae > Streptophyta > Pinopsida > Pinales > Pinaceae > Pinus > Pinus taeda. Next base: position 4,896 of record APFE030207138.1, on the reverse strand, counting down.
ACTGAACTAATAGATGCTCTGCAAACCTCTCACCAAGGGGACAATAAAACAATGGAGTTTAGGAGGGGAATGATGAAAAGAGGAACAGGGTTTTAAAAGGAGAAATTTATCACGGATTTGGGAGTGTTTGAGTATGGTGTTGATGGGATATGGTTTGGATGTTTTGAGCCATAGGAATAGAGGGGACAAATGGATATGATTACAGTGGAGCTAGGGTGATTATTAGGAGAAACTGCTACAAGGGGATTAGCTGATAGAGGTAGGGTAGGAGCATGCTTTAGCAATAAAGTTACTGTAGCAAAACCCTAGCTTTCTTGACCTTCTTTATATCATCTTTGTTTTACTTTTAAAAATTTTTCATTTGATTTCATGGTAGTCATAATAACATTCCCCTTCAAGTTTAAACGCCAATGATGAAGGTAGTTGGGCTACCTCTCCCACCTTTAGGGTCATTTATAAAAGTTTTTTGCATTTTAGTGCATTTTGGGCTTGTAAGTATGTGCGTCGCGTGCCGGGTATGCACTGCACCAGTGGAAATTTTGCAATGTGGCTGGGCTCTGAGTGCGTCGCGCACCCTGAGTGTGTCGCGCCACCTTGTGTGTGCACCGCGCACTGTAAAAGTCGCCCAACTTGCTTTGAGAAACAAGGGAGGGGGTTTTAGTGGTGAATTTAGGATGATTTTCTTAGGATACATGATGGAGGGGAGGTGAGAATGATGAGGGGTGAGGGGACAAGGGGATGGGAGCAGAACCTTGGTGGCATCATCACAATTTTGCAACCCCATTTATCATTTTTATTGGTGATCTTTTCCATGGATGGCCTTGTGCTTTTGGCTACCATTTAAACATCTTATAAACACCATATCATTGACAAAATTGATGTACAAGAGGTTTCATAAAGCCTACCTCTTGATTTGATGGGCTTCACAAAGATTCGAAACGGTTTTGCCTTGTTTTTGAGCTGCTGGAGTGTGTGTGCCGCATGCTCTTCCGAGTGCACTGCGCGCCTTATATGCAGTGTGCCTGCATATTCATTCACCAGCGGGCTGGCTATGTATGCGTCGCCTGTGGTGAGTGTGCCGTGCTTCTGCCTGTGCGCGCCGCGCTTCCCAAATCACCTCCCAACTCACTCAAACACTTATCAATCTCACTCTCCCACCTTCTGCAATGTCTTTCCAAGTCTCCAATGGCACAATGGATTTTCTTTGGGCCACAATCTATATTTATAGGCTTGATAGAAACTGGTTTGATTTTTTCCTCTTTAAAAACCCATTTTCTAAAGTTTGTGTTCTGCACTTTTGCGTTGACCTTTAAACACAATGATTTTCGCTTTTTCCTTGAAATTTTGGCTCAAATGATGAAATATTTGGCACATATATTCAGGGATTATGTGATGGGGCCTCCGGCTTTAACATCCATGACTGCATCTGAAAATGTCAATTGTCGATTTCTGGAAAATTTTGTCATAGTTGACCTTGCTTGACTTTTCTTCAAACAGAGTTTTGAAGAAGAGTCAATATCTCTTGCGGTGATGATGAAGCTTTCTGCACTGTAGGTGTACAAGGTCTCCCTCTGACCTGCATGGCTTGTTTTTGGACATGTTTTTTCAAAGATCAAATTGATGGATTTCTAGACTCAAACTAAAAATGACTCTGTCCTGAAATAGGACCAGACCTTGACTATCATGAATTTCATTGATTTTGGACCAAGACCTGAACTAGCATGGGCCAGACTTGAGGGAAATGGACTAGCATGGCTTTCTCCTTCAGGTCATGGCATGTCCCTAGCGAAATGCAAATGAGAGAGAGGAGCGGGACACCTAATCATGAAATGCATAAAGAGTTTTGATCGTTGACGGAGGACTTGACCAGGCCGACTCTAACATTGGCTCCAATGGGGGATGGTAGCTCCTATGGAGGTGCCAAGAACAATAGATCTCTGGAGGAGCCAGATAGTGCCTCTTGGTCCATTGGGCTATGGAGTCATCATTTTGATAAAGAGCACAAGACTCTGGCTTATTTACAAAACTAGAGTGACCAAAAAATTGACTCAAACTTACAATTGGAATAACTCAAAAACTGACTGTACATACTGAAACCAAATTAAAATAAAAAATGGTATTTACAATGACAGTGGAAGCAGTGTTCATATATCAACAGTGATACCATTTGAGCAACCGACCATTGATCAACCCTCGAGGAAAGTCTTCTCCACTTATTTCCTTTAGTAGAAAGGCATTTTGACCCTTGTATGCTGCGACTTTGAAAGGACCTTTCCACAAATTTTTGAACTTTTCGTGCTTGCCTTTCTCCTCATTTCTTGCATCCCATTTCAGCACTACATCATCCACCTGAAATCTATCCATCTTTGCCTTTCTACCAGAGATTTTCTCCTGCAACTTGGATGTGTTCTTGAAGACTTCTTCTCTTGTTTGCTACAAGTGGATCATTTGATTCAGCCTTCTCTGCATGGGATCTTCCTCACTGCCAGCCTCCTCAAGGAGTTTGATCACCGGGGCAGCAAGAGAAGTGGGAAATATTGTGTCCACTCCATAAACAAGCTCAAATGGTGACATATCGATCGATTTTTTGTGAGTGATCCGATCTGCCCAAAGCGCATGAACCAACCTCTTGTTCCAACTCTTCTTATTTATTTCCAACAGCTTCTTGATGATGTTGAAGATTCTGCCAACACATTGCCTTGCGGATGATAGGTGGTTGAGTGAACCAGAATTATGTGATACTTATGACAAAATTCTACCATCCTTTTTGATCTAAACGCTGCTGCATTATCAATGATTATTTTGTTTGGACAATCCAAGTGAGGCAAGATGTTATTTTCATGAAATGAAATGATTACCGTGTCCGTCGCTTGTCTAGTAGGGGTCACCTCCATCCATTTTGTGAAGTTGTCCGTGGCTGTAAGGATCCATCTATGTTGTCCAGAAGATGCAGGATGAATTTCCCCAATGAAATCCAACCCCCACTACTAAAAAGGAGCGCTCACATCAATAGGCTTGAGTGGAAATGGCTGTAATTTCTGTTTTCCTTAGAAAATTTAACACTTATGATAGTGCTTTACCATCTTATGCGCATCAGCAAACAAAGTAGGCTAGTAGTACCCTGCTCTCAAAATTTTGTTAGCTGTTGATTTCCAAAAAAGATGACCACCACACTCTCCTCTGTGGAAATCTTCCATGGCTTTCTTTGCCTCCTCTTCCACGAGGCAGTTTAACAAGACGCCACCAGGATCTTTCCAATACAATGTAGAATTCATAATACAAAACTTGGAAGCTTTTAATTTAAGTGTTCTCGCTTTATTTCTAGTCATGCCACGCAATGGTGATTGATTTTGCAACACATATATTATATCAGAATACCATGGGGACAACGAAAACATTTCAAAATACCTAAATTGACGTTCCCTCCTCATTTTCATCGGTCAGGGAAGCAATCATATTTATGTCCAATGCATGCAAATTTGATTCAGCCATTAGCTTCGCCAACCCCTGTCCTTTGATCAACTTTGTAGGCTTTATCTCCACGTCATATTCTAGCCAGACTGCAATCCATTTGCCTATTCTCCCTTCCGAATCGGTCTGTACCAAAACATCTTTTACAACAGTATTAGGAACATAGGCTAGAATGTGAGAATGTAGGATATATACCCAGAAATCTTTCAATGCCTTCACCAAGGCCAGGGATTGCTTCTCAATGATGTTATACTTTAAATTTGTGTCTCTTATAGCTCTGCTAAAAAATGCAATGGGTCTTTCATGACCCTCTCTCTTCTGTAATAATACAGCTGCCATAGTATGCCTCGAAGCAAAAGAAAACAGTATGAAATCCTGAGTATAGTCCAGGCTTACTAGAAATGGAGCTGAAGAAAGGGCCAATTTGATCAAGTTGAAATATTTTACTACCTCATCTTTCCATTTCACCTGACTGTCCTTTTTAAGCATGTTGGTCATTTCTCTCAAGTGTTCTGCAAGATTGGGTACAAAACGACGCAGAAAATTCATCTTACCATTGAATGATTGTATTTCCTTTTTGTTTCTAGGCAGATCGATTTGTTGAATTGCTTAGACACGTACAGGATCTATGCGGATGCCATCTTTTGAAATGATATGCCCAAGTAATTTTCCTTCCTCCATGGAAAACAAGCTCTTCTTTGGATTCAACGATAAACCATATTTCCTGCATTATTGAAAGACAATTTTTAGGTGATGCATGTGTTTTTCATCAGCTTTTGAAGACACCGTCAAGTCATCCAAGCACACCACCAAAAATACATCCTTCTCATTTGAAAATGCCAATTCCATTGCACGCTGAAATGTGGTACCTGCATTGTTTAAAATGAATGCCATTTTGGCGTAGTGAAAGGTTCCCCATGGAGTGATGAATGTTCTCTTGTTTCTATCATCTTCATGGATGGAAATCTCGTTATATCCAGAATAGCCATCAAGCAACGACATACGAGACGCCCCTACTACTCGCTGAAGTATATGGTCCATCTTGGGCAGCGAATAGTTGTCCTTTAATGAGACCTTATTTAGATTTCTGAAATCAATGCATAGGCGGATTTCACCAGTCTTCTTACGTACAGGCAGTAACTTAGATATCCAATTTGAAAATATAATGGGCACGATAATACCTCATTTGAACAACCTATTTACCTCCTTTTCGATGGATGGCAGCAACTTTGGATTTATCCTCCTCAGCTTTTGTTTTAATGGTTTTTGGTTGGGCTTGATAGGTATCGTAAGCTGAATGATATTTGTATCATAGGTTTTTAAATCAGAATAATCCCAAGCAAATACATCTGCAAATGAAGCCATCAAACTGATATATTTGTCTTTGATCTTTGGCGGTAATGCTTTAGACAATTTTACCAACTT